>WYDI02026123.1:0-18971 GCA_009867235.2 Psittacus erithacus
ATCCCTTGTTCCTTGGGAGCAGAGCCCAGCCCCTCCTGGCTCCATCCTCCTGTCAGGCAGTTGTAGGGAGTGATAAGGTCCCCCCTGAGCCTTCTCTTCTCCAGACTAAACAGCCTAATTCCATGCAGCATCCCTGCCTCCTTGCAGGAAACCATGCCAAGGCTACATAAAACCCAAGTATCAAGCCAAGCTCTCTCCAGTGACTTCCTGATGAGACAGCACCTCCCGGCAGCTCTGCGCTCCCATTGGAGCATCAAAGGTGCTCTCAGGACACCTAAGCCTAAAGCCAGACCGTAACAAGCCACCCAACAAGGATTCCTTTTTCCTTTCTTCCCTTCCTTTTTCTTCCTCCTTGCGCTTTCTTCCCCGTTGCCACTTGCAAGGTGAGAGAGGACAGCATCGCCAGAATGAAAGATTCTCCTGCGTGCCCTCTCCCAGCAGCGGCCCTAATTCATTTTTCATGGCCCCTTGCAGTGACAAAAGCCTCTGCTTCTCTCTTGTAAGCGTGAGCCATGCAATAAGTCAAAGCTGATGTGCATTTTCCCCCTGGGTGCCAAAGCTGTGCTTTTGATTTAATTTCTCCTGTTGTTTGGCGCTCAGCCTTTGCCGGTGAGTTCCTTTGGAGAGGAGGCAAGGTAGGGCCCCATCTGTGTGGAGGGGCTGCCTGACAGATGGGGTACAGTGGGTAGTGTTTAAATAATTTGCTGCAATGATACCAAGATGCTGGAGAGTGACAGATGCTGCCGGAGAAAATCGCTCAGACAAACAGGAGCATCCTGTTTTCAGGAGCGCTGCTCCTCGATTAAATCCTGTTGCAACTTGGTTTTCCTGGAGCCCATCCCATTGCTGGCAGCTTCCACGCTGTCTCTCGGAGAAGCTGCGCTGCGCAAGGCTTGGCAAGGAGAAAAGTGGCTCAAGGGAGCACCAACAAATCAGAGAATCCCAGCCTGGTTTGGGTTGAGGGGAACTTAAAGCTGCTCCAGCTCCAACCCCTTGCCATGGGCAGGGGCATCTTCCACTAGAGCAGCTTGCTCCAAGCCCGTGTCCAACCTGGCCTTGAACATTGCCAGGGATGGGGTAGCCACAGCTTCTCTGGACACTCAGTGCCAGCGCCTCAGCAACCTTACAGGGAGGAACTTCTTCCTTATCTCCAACCTGAACTGCCCCTGTTTCAGTTTGAACCCATCACCCCTTGTCCTATCGCTCCAGTCCCTGATGCAGAGCCCCTCTCCAGCATCCCTTCAGACACTGGAACCTGCTCTGAGGTCTCCACGCAGCTTCTCTTCTCCAGGCTGAACAGCCCCAACTTTCTCAGCCTATCTTCATACAAGGAGATGCTCCAGCCCCTGAGCATCCTCATGGCCTCCTCTGGACTTGCTCCAACAGCTCCATGTCCATGATGTTGAGGACACCAGAACTGCGCTCAGCGCTGCAAGAGGGGTCTCACGAGAGCAGAGTCGAGGGGCAGCATCACCTCTTTTGACCTGCTGCTCCCGCTGCTGGCAATGCAGCCCCTTTTGATGCTCCTGCCTTCTATATACAGGTGACTACAAAGCACCTCAAACAATGTCCTGGGTCTCTCCAGCAATGAGCTCCACACATCCCCTATCAACCACACATTCCATCCCCTGCCAAACTCCAGGCACCCCGTTTTCCTCTGGATTTAGCAGAAAAACAACTGCTGGTGGCCAGGACCGTAGGGTCCCTTCGTCTGCAAATTTAAACCCAAAGGCTTTCTCTGTAGGACAAGCTCTTAAGAAGCAATTGCAATCCCAGACGTTACATGCCTGTAACCTCAGTTAAGCTGCATTTCAGCCGCATTAAGGAAATATCCCGTGGATGGGAAGCAAGTGGCATAATGGCATTAGAGTGAAAAAAAGAGGCATCAAGTACGAGCTAAATCCTGCCCCAGCACTGCCAAGAAGTCATGGGGAGCTGGGAAACTTTCCCTTTTCCCTGTGTATCCCTGCAAGAGGCTGCCACTGCCACATATTTCTGCAAATTGGGAACCTTTTCCTCCCCTCCCCTACCCCATGGGACCCCCTGAACCCTCTTCACCCCCTTCTCCCTCTGACTCCCAGCAGGGTGAGACTCACTCTTGCCTCTCCATCATCTTTAGCCCCTCTTTATTTTTGCAGCCACGCTATTTTCCAGCCCAATGGTCTTGCTCTGTCCCTCGTGGTTTATGGCACTGATGTCTCCATTTCTGAGGAGCATCAGTGAGAGGCATTGCTTTGCAAGGAAAAATCCATATTAAGTAACAGCAGTGTTTCACAGGAAGGGGAAAAAACCCCGGGCTATGGCATTGCTCTGGCTTTAAATTATACCGTAGGAGAATAAAACTACAAGAGAGGAAGACAGAGAGAGCAGGAGGAAAAGGAATTGCCATTGTTTTACCAAGCAGATGGGAAAGTTCAGGGGATCACAAAAAGACTATTATTATCTTGACTTGACCGAGAGAAAATGGGAAAGGAAGAGGCATTTTTTTTCCCCTTGTAGTGAGGAATGCTGTGGCTGAAGTCATTTCAGCAAAGAATTGGAAGGAAATGGTGCACTTGGCTCTGGGCAGCACCCCAGTTATCCCCAAGGCCTAGACAATCCATTGGTATTTGGCTTTTTGTCCCTTTATCCCTAGTGATGCTGTCCCATGTACTGCTATGGTAAAGATGGGCGCATGAAGTGGTACCCAGGGCGCGCATCCCTCCCTGTCTCCATCTGCTCCTCCAGATGTGCCCCTGCCAGTGGTGCTGCAGCTGCGGGTACCCCTCCGTGCTATCCGAAATCCTGCTGCCCTGCCCCAGAGAGACCACTGAATTTGCTTCAAGCCATGAAAGAATACTTAAAATACACAACAAATCTTCCTACTTCTACTTCCACATAACCATGGCTCTCCCCGCCCCAGATTCATGTGTCAAGCCCTTCTTCTGCATGTGCAACGGTGCCTGCAACTCCAGAGCGATCCACTGCTGTTCTTTAGCTCTGCACAGGGCAGGGAGCAGCTCCAGATCATGAGCACGTTTCAGCTCCTTGCCCTTACAAGCACAGCAGCGTTCCTCAGCCTCACCAGGGACAAGGAAACTCTCTTTCTACTCATGTTGAGGCTCGAGGAAGGGCACAACCCCAAAGCCCACAGCACTGACCGAGCACAGGCACCAACAACTGATTTATCAAGCGGAGCAGATGCTGCTGTAACATCTTCCCTGCCAAGCAGCGAGGACATGGGACAGGGAAAAGAGGAAGTGGAGCACAGGTCTGCTCCATCAGAGCATCCTTCACCCGCTGCATCCCTTCTTGCAACCGCTCTTCAGTTTTCCTCCTCTCTGTGGTTTCTTTCCTCCTTCTTTCCCTCTCCACCTTCCCTCAGTCCCTACACTTCACCTTGTCACCATTCCTTCTCTGCACCCACATCTCTCCCAGGCCCAAGGGACACGGAGAGGGTCTGGCAAACTGCCCTGCTTAATGCTGCCTCCTCGGGCACTTAATATTCACGACAGAGAGCAACATTTCATGGCGAATTGGATGCACATTCAACTGGAAATGGAAATTTTATGACTCTTCTCACTCTGCGCAGCAGATTACACCAGCTGAGAAAACATGGAAGCAAATGAACAACCTGTGAACTGTAAAGTATATTAATAATGAAGTCACAGCCCAGGAAATGAAGGCTTTATTCTGTTTATATTCTGCTCCATTAATAGAGAGTGCTCTCTCTAGCTCCACCCCATTAGCTGGCAATCTGTGCAGAGGAATAGTGCAAGGACAGCAGAGGAAGGGTGGCAGGGAGCAGAAGCCTCCTTCCTACATAGACAACCTTTGCAAGGGCAGGAGTTTGGCTCCATTGGTGGATGCAGCACAAGGAGGAGGCAGGGGATGCCTTTGGCCTTGGTGTCCTGCCCCGTGCAAGCTCGGCGAGCAGAGGAGACGTTACAAGGGAGAGAAGGGAGTAAATGGTGATGCCAGGGAAAAGAAAGGCAAAGATTTGGAGGGGAATCAGCTCCAACAACACCAGAAGCACCTCAGCAAGGCACCAGCATCGGGGAAAACCATCCACATGCAGAGCTCCTCCCTGAGCTGCTCACTCCCTTCACCTGCCTGCTGGTTTGAGCATCTCCACCACCTCTCCGAGCATCCTTCCCACTCCTCATCACAACATCCATCACTCCGGGGATGGAGGTACCCCTGTTGCGCACCCACAGCCCTGAGGCCACACCGATGGCCGTGGCGGAGTGGGAGAAGACCGAGTCGGGCTCTTTCCTCCCCAAACCCAACTGCAGCAGCTTATGCAAAGCACATCACGGGGAGCTAAAAGGAGCCGGAGCAGAGTTTTCTATAGCAGGAGCGACCCGGTGTTGACAGAATGGGGACGCGTTTTCACAGCTCAGGTTTTTATAATAATACCTCAGGGGAGTCGCTGGGGAAGTTTGGCCCAAATATAATTAGTTTGCAGAGCTATTAGGAGCTGATAAAAGGTTTTAATTTGTGTGGAGATCTCTGGAATCTCAGACGCTCTCGTGCTCTTCCTCACGCCAGCCGAATGAAAGGCAAGTCCCAAGCAGGGAGTGAGACATCAGCACAAAGCCACACATTTACCAGGGAAAAAGGGAGCTGTGTTCAGTGCTAATAGAAGAGAGAAAATCCAGAGGCTTGTTGGGTTTTGTCCACCTCATCCCACCACACCAAAGGAATAACTAACATATCCCTTTCTTCCAAGACAAGGTGATGCTGGGGATGGAGAAAGGATGCTGGCTTGGGAAATGCTGCTAGTGGTGTGAAAATCACTGTCTCTGCACAGAACTAGAGCATGGGATATGAGGATTGGAGGTGGCAAGGGTGTTATCCCGGGAAATGCGAGTGAACAGAAACTTCCCTGCTTCCTTAACCTGGGCCCACCACTGCTTCGTGCACAAGGGCTGACGAGATTGTTGTGCAAATGGGTGCACTTAGGTGCAAGGAAATCAATCATAATCTGGTTTGGATTGTAATAAACCTTAAATTCATCTAAATCCCACCCCTGCCACTGGCAGGGACACCTTCCACTAGACCGGGTTACTCCAAGCCCCATCCAACCTGGCTTTAAACACTTCTATGGTTTTATATGGGTATCAGCTCCGTTGCACTCAGCGTGGCAGCAGCACAAGGGCCTTTTGCAATGCCACAGCGGGCCTCACCTTCCCAGAACATGTAGCCAGTGACCGATGGGATAAGCCAAAGGATAAAACCCGAAGGTGCAGCGACCCTAACCCCAATCCTAACCCTGTTGTACAGTGACCGGCTGCTCCACAAAAGCAAGCATCCCACCCGCATCCCCAGGCTGTGATAAGGAGTGGAGCACGCTCTGCCTCAGGCAAGGAGGGAATGTGTGACATTGCAAAGCTATGTTTAGGGAATATGCTGAAGCCAAGAGGGGTTTTTTTTTCCCCTTTTCTTAAGGGAAAGACATTGCCTCATTTGTAGCTGGTAGGGGGCTTGTTATTTTTGTACCGAGATGCATATTTTAGAGGCAGCAATGCCAAATCTGCAAACAAATCAGCTCAGAGAGTTGATTTCCACCACGCAGGGAATCAAAACTATTACTTTTATGTATATATATACACGTACAAGTACATAATCTCTCAGTGCTTCAAAAAAGCAGGAGGAGCCAGGGCACATCAGTGAAAGGAAAATGGTAACAGGAGCATCCCACAGCCAAGCGCTTAGCACCCAGAGCACAAAACACGTTCCAGTCGTTCCTTGGGGAAAGCCAAACCCATGGTGCAATTCCACCGACTCCTGCCGGGCATCATCCTGCTCCCATGGGAGCTGATGGGGATGCTACTGGCACTCAAGGGGCTAATATTCACCCTGTTCCCAGCAGGATCCTGCTTTGGCATGTGTCCGCATGCTTTGCAAGCAACCCCTGGCAATACCAGCTGCCAGCTTCTCCATCACTACACACAAAACTAGTGTCCACCTCAAAGCCCTGCTTCTCCATGAGCGCTGCAACCTGTTTGTTTGCGATGCAAACACAGCCAGGCCATTGGTGACCCTACTCCCAGCCGATCCATCGGGCATGTGCTGATGGAAGCGCGTATCAAATCCGGTGGCAGATTTCCAGGTTAGCAATGATTTAGTGGAGTGCACCGCAGCCAAATTAATGCTGGCTATAATGTAGTTTACCTCATTAAACAATGCACACCAAGATCCTGTCTGTTGTAAAACAATTGGTCTCTGAAGCCTAGTGTTCATCTTCCAGGGTTGCTGGGAGATAATAAATGGGTAATATTCCGGCGATAATGGTAATGGAGTCACGGCTCAGAGCTAATATTATGGCAAAGCAGTAATTATTTCAACAGTAAACAAGGGGATGGTTGAGCTGCCGACAGGATTGGAGCTGGTTGAAATGCTTCAGTTAATATAGCTCGAGTCCCGGCTTGCAACTGCCTCTTGGAAGGAGGACAAGGTTCTCCGCCACCAAAGGAGTTGCCTGAGCCTCAGCGAGATACTCGGTTGCTCGGAGATGCATGAAACATGGGGAGGAGGGACATCACATCCATCCTGGTGGCCAAGCCAACCTAAGCCAATGCTGCAGCTCTGTGACCCATTGTGTAGCTGCTGTAGGAGGAGTCACATCCCTTCTCTGAGACACAACTTGTGCTGGCGCACACACTGTCTCAAAAGGAGATGAGAGAGTGCAGAAACACAAGCCCCAGGATGAACCAGAAACAACCTCACACAAACCATCTGCTCTCTCCGAGAGCTATTGCCCTGTTAAAAGGACACAGATTTCTGGCCTTAACCTAATAAGGTGACTTGAGGCAGGGTTTTCCCACCAAAGCGCATCCCTTTTCTCTCTGTGCCTCCCAACCGGGTTCCAGATCTAATGTCCAACCTACAAATACCCTTTGCCTTCTTGTCCAGAGACAGACAAGATGAAGACAGCAAGCAATGTACTTCATGACCCATCCTCTGGGAAGGGAGGACATGCCCCCTTCCCAGGGACATGCAACTCTTCAAGCTGGATTCTCTTCTGCAGTTGCTTGTCCGCGTGTTTTAAGCCAGAGAGAATCAATATACCCAAATATACCAGCCTTCTCCCAGAGTCCCTTTGCTGCTTTGCTGCTCATGTATAGACAGATGATCTCATGAGACCTCTGCCACATCAGGCCACCAGGCCTCATCTATCTTAAGTGCACATACGAGCTGTGATTACTGCTGCGTCTGAAAGCTTCATGTCGTGAATCTATTTATCCTCCCATCGGGCTTGCAAGACAAGGGACTGCTATTGTACCTCTTGCAGGGAGGACATGGAGGGCCACAGGGGTTAAATGGACTGATCAGGGAGGACATCCAGGATGTGGCAACATCAGGATCCTCCAAGCCCCTCCCTTGTCTTCTCCCTCTGCCTTGCAGAGGCAGCAGCTACTCAGCAAATAACAGCTCAGACTCCACATGGGATGTAGCTTTCAGCACCCAGCCTAATCCTGACATTAATAAGGGATTCTTGCTCTAAAAACCTCTCCATCAGACCTTTTATGAGTAAATACACCATGCAGCCAAACCATAATGTTTTCCTACCCTGGCAGCCGCTGTCTTAAGCCTTACACCAGAATCCATCACACTACAGCAATAATCAAAAAGCAATTAGACAAAAACCATGGCAGAAAAGTCCATCAAGGGTTGTTAAGGATGATGACTTGGATGCAGGCGCTGGCTTGGGATGTCTGCATGTGGCAGACTGATGCTGGCCAGACAGATGAGCCATGCACGCACCTGATTTTACACCTTTTCCTCCTGCCCCTGGCTCCATCATGGCAGGATAACCACACTTGAGCCCTTGTTATTAGGAGAGATGAAAACCAGCCTGATAAGACAGCAATTGCCATGACAACATCAGAATTACCCCCAAAATAAATACAAAGCCCAGTAGCTATGGAAACACCTGAGTGACCAAAACTAGACTATTGACTAACAGACCTCTCTGCAGTCTACAGATGACATTGGCACAGTGAGACTGCAAACCCTAAGACAGCCTTGGAAGTAAAGAGATGCTTGGCACCTCTGAGTGCAAAGCCAAATGTATGTGGGCACACACAATGCTGCCTTTCAGACCCCAGCTTCCAAGTCCTCAGCACAACCTACTCCTCCTCTGGAAAGACGCTGCTGCCTTCTTGCTGGATGTTATATATATATATACATCCTTCTCTCCCTCTTTGTCCTCCTTCCTCCCTTCGCCCTGCTGAGGATGCTTCTCTTGGTTGCCATCCCAATGGTCCTGGCAATGCAGGGCTGCCAAGGAGGGATGGATCTGCTCCATGGCATGCCAGAACTTGGCTTCCCATCATGGTTTTGGTGACTGTGTTTTGAAGCCCCTGTGCCAGTTGCATTGCCAGCTGGAGCATCTGAACCCAGGGCAATTAAACTTCTTCCACTGATGCAGAAGCTGCTGTGACTACATCTTTATCCACTTCAACCCATGCAGCTGCATTACTGGGAGAAGAAATAAGCAAGGACAGAGACAAGTGATGCAAAGGGATGGAAGATGTCACGCATCTTGGTTGGACTGGCCACAAGGTCAGAAACCCCTTCTGTAGAGCCAGCATCCTGCTTTTGCTCATGGCAGGAGGAGGAGGATGGGCACAGGTTCTGAACAGGGATGGAGGCACCAACAGGGCCAGCACTGATGCGATGCACTAGCAGAAAACTCTCGCTCAGGTTCTTTCAGCTTGAGTTATCCAACAAAAACTCTCTCCTCCTCCTGGCTGCGGGGAATCTTCCAACCAACCAGTCTCAAACCCAGATTTAACAGCTCCCATCACATGCCAACTGCTGCAGATACAAAAGTTATCAGGCCAAACTCATGTTACACCAGACCTGAGCAATGCACAGGAGAGAAAACAACCAAGTGGTCAAGGTGAGTGACTGCAAAAGGGTCTTGAGTGAGCTCAGTCGCTAGGGAACCGCGTTGCTCTTGGTGTAAATCCCCTGAAGGACACAACCACGCACTCCATGGTGAGCAAACACCTCTTATATTGGCTTCATTCCCACTAAGAGCCACACAGAGCTGGCAAGGAAATAACAAAGCCCATGAAGAGCCTTGCACAGAGGAGCACTCAGCAGCTTAAGCACAGGGAGCGGCTCCTTCAGCTCCCGCTCTGTTCATGCTTGGCACAGACAGTGCTATGAGAGCCTCTCCCCAGTGACACCGGTGAGAGCTGTTACCCATCGGCTATGCAAACCCTTCAATTATGCACCAGCATTCCCTTAACCAATCCTCCTCATCCCTTTTCTCCACCACTCCAAGCGGGATGCGGAAAGGCGGCGAGAAGGAACAGGAGGCGGCTCGCTCAAGGCTTCCCCTGGGATGAGCAGACCTAAAATCCAGCAGCGAGCGTTGGGTCCCTGCTTGCTCCCAGCTCTCCAAATTAGACTATATCCCACTTGGGAAAGGGTTATCATCTCAGCATCTGCTACAGCACCTCTGTGCACCTGCCCTGCCTCTCATTTCGGTCCCCAAACTTCCAGTCCTCATCCCTGCTATGTGAGCTGAATGCAAAAAGGAGAAGTAAAGGTCCCTGCTGGCAGCTTGGCAGAGCCAGGGAGAGAAATAGGAGCTGCCTATGGAGATTTGCAGTCACCAGAGTGGTCTCGGGCCACCTCTGGGCTCAGCACCCTCCACCAGAATGAGGCCAGACTCCAGTAAATCTCTGTGATCATTTGTTCCCTTCGAGTTTTGAAAGCAGAATGCCTAATCATGGCCAAAATCAGGTAAGAGCTGCTGTTGCAAATTACACAGCACCACAGGTAATTTCTGATTAGCTCACTCTTCCTCTCCTGGTGCATCCTCAGTTTCCATAGCAGCTAAGTCCTAAGTAAAATGGAAACATCTGGTTCAATCGCAGGTAAAGATTCCCTGAGGGAAGAAACCTGCTGGATGGCAGCAAACATGGAAAATAGCCCTCACAAAAGACAGAGGCACTGGAAGCCAGAGCCTGGTTACGAGAGGATGGATAGTGTGTGGGAGAAGGCAACGAAGGACATGGGAATGGGAGAGGAGGGTCCTTGAGGAGCAGGAGGGGATGTGGGAAGGAGAGCAGGGATGGGAGGAAAACAAGATGCATGTGAAAAACAAGCAGTAAGGAGGTTGACTTAGACAAAATTGCATTGACAGGGTAGACAAGGGGAAGAGGACAGAGAAGAAAAGGCTTCAAGGTGGGAACACACGGACTGCCGCAACCATAAATGCCACCTGATGGTGACAGCTACACTGACAGCAACTTCAGTGCCGTACATAGACGCCCAGGGATGGAGACGAGCGCATGGATCTGCGTCTTGCATTTCATCATTCATCCACGCACAGACCCTGACTGAAGGCCACCGTCTCGGGGACACAACCACCTAAAGCAGATAAACCAACACATACACTGGGGGGGAATATGGCTTTTACAGAGGCTGCTGTCAAGGGAATGGGCTGAGCTGCCACTGCCTCAGGTCGCTCCTTGCCTGAGCTATGGAGAGTGATGGATCTGGCCCAGCCGTTTGCTTCAGAGCAGACAAATAGCGAAAAATCAATGGAGCTGCACCAAGGCGCCGCAGCCATCGTCAGGCAGCCGAACAGAGAGAGCAGACACGGCCCCATCCATCACTGCCGCCGCTGCGCCGGCTCCGCCGGCTGCCGACAGCCCAGCCGGGGCGTCCCCGAGGAGAGCTTGAGGCAGACACTGGTAAAACCTCAGGGGAAAAGAGCCTGAGGTTGAACTGGATGGGATCGGAGCAGCAGAAACCAGGCATCACCCCCTTGGTTTCTGTTGCTCCCAGCAAGAACAGGGCAGCAAAACGCAAAGCAAACCCCAAAAGGCATCTGGGAACCAGTTTGGCAATAATATGGGTAACACATGGGAATTGGCTCCCCTGCTGGCACACCCACACAGCTCTGCTCAGGCTTTGCATACCGATTCACAAGGCCACCAATTAATGCTTCCTGGCTTTTCCTGCTCATTTGCACTAGTTCCAGCCTTCCTTTAAAGCAACAGGCGAGAATACCCCCAAAACGTAGGGTCAGGCGAGCATATTCAATCCCTAAGCAAAACAACATCGACCTGGTACCTATAGCCCGCGCTCCACATGAGCAAAACCATCAGCTCCACCACCAAGATGGATGTTTCTCCACCAGAGTCATCAAGTGCTGCATTAAATCCCATCTCTTTGGCACATATCATCCTTTCTTTGCTACATGAACCAATCAAAGACACCTCCCCAGCTGCTTGCAACCAACTTTGTGCCTTTTACGGAGTATCTGTGGTAAGGTTTGGCTCTTACCTTTGGGTGAGATGTGTCTCCAGGTGATTGTTGGATCTGGTCTGCCCGTGGCTATGCAGGTGAGGCTGACGTTGCCACCCTCATTGATGGAGATGTCAGAAGAGATCTCGGTGATCTTCGGAGACACTGCAATGACAAAAAGAGGGAAATGAAAATGCAACCAGTTCTGCTCCAACTCCAATCCCAAAATGTGGCTGAAGGAGGCTGAGTTTCCTTCCTCCCTCCACCTTGACAAGCTCTACAGTAGCCCATCAGTCTCATTTGACTTGATGGGATCCCGCAGGGGAAAAGGGGACAGAGAAGACAAAGGTTGAAGTAGGAAGAAGTTGTAGCCACAAGGGATTCAGTCACCGTAGGGATGCTCAAGACAGCTCCTCCTTAGCACCTCTTTGTGTGTGAGATGGTACTTCTCCCACACCCAGTACTCATCCTGTCCTCTCAACCTTTTCCAGCAGAGCTGCATCCTACTGAGGAAACACCATCCACCCCCTCCAAACTCCATCAAGAGCACCCAAAACATGCCTGTGGCTTGCAGCTCTTTCTGCAGGCTCCCTTGCAACCAGAAAAGCACCAAGAGCTGCTGGCTATGAAGACAAGTCCAGCACTATGCAATGGAAGGTTCAACTGGGATGAAAGCCATCCCGAGCCATCAAGAACATTCAGAAGCAGGTTAGATACAAGGGGTCCAGACCCAAGCTGAGGATGCACACATAGGATGGGGGTGATGAGGAGGGGAAGTGATGAGGAGCGAGCAGGGATGCGGCTGCCAAGGGACGGCTGGGGTTTCTACAGCTGTTGTTAGCAGCCTGCACCTGCACAACATAATAAAGACCATCACTTTCCTTGGATTATTATTTTCCAGGCCGTTCTCTGGAGCCGAGCAGCATCAGCATCCCACTGCGGCGCTGTGCAGGAGACTCACAAATCACTTCCAAAGCATCCTGCTCCTTCCACCCTCCCTGGGCAAGCCCCAGCCATCAGCCTGCTTAAAGCTGCAGCCCAGACCATTGCAACACCCTCATTCCTGACTTGGATCCCACTCCTGAGCATGCTTTTCCCTGCATCTCTCCGTTTGCCACATCCTTCCCAGGGCTGTGCCAAGCTGGAATAACTGCAATGGCCTTGCATGCATTGCCTCTGCTGTGCAGGTAAGTAATTTATTGATCCGTAAAGCACTCCAAGACACTCTGGAAGGGATTATGTCATGCCAGTGCTGTGCAATAAAATAAAAGATGATGGATTTTTTGTGAACATGAGGGTGATTTAGGGTTTGTAGTTGGAAGTGTAGTTAAAGTACATTTTAAGTGGAAATCAAGGTGGGTAATGAATTATTCTCTGTTTTGAAGGGCTTCTGGGAGTTCATTTTTTTGCTGCTGTGGGCACAATGGTTAATCTACTAATCATGCACTACGGATCAGATGCTCCCAGAACAGCAGGAGCTCTGGGGCAGGACAGTGGAGGGCACAAAGATGACACCAAAAGACATATTAATATGCATCAGTGTCATTAAGCCCAGTGGAAGGGGACAGCCCACGTCTCCTGGGACTATGCACCTGTATAAAGCTGGGAGATGCTCTGTCAAGAGCCAGGTAGTCCATTGAGGAGATGCAATTAATTACAATGGTGTAATGATTGCCCTGCAAGGCTGGGATTGCTGGTCAGGAAAGCCACGTGCACTTGAAAAAGCCCAGTCTTGGTCTGGACAACAAAAGAAGGCCTAGAAGGTATTACTGATGCCATTTCAGAGGTGGAAAGAGACAAGTGGCGGCACAGTGAATTGTCTGCCATCGCCTGGGAAGAAGAAATAGCTTCCAGCTGAACGTACCGACAGAACTAGAGCAATATCCATCATCATCAATGTGATGCTCGCTAAATCACAGAGGAGCCTTTCTGATGTTTTTAACTACTGCAGCCACATCATCCCATTTCAGCTTGTTTTGCAGAGCTCACCGAGACTCCAAAAAGGAAATCAAGTCAGCCTTTGCACCGTGACTCTGGTGCTGCACCCACAAGGCAGGAGACAAACATCTGCAATCAAATCAGGTGACCAGATTCTAAACCATAATCAAAGCAGATTAAACTTAGATTTCCCTTAACAGCAGCATTATATCCTCCTCCTCATCAATACAGAAGGAGATTTAAATGTTGCTCAGATGAAAGGGAGGAGGAGAGGTGATTGTGGTGCTGCTCTGCTGGGCAATGGGAGACTTTGCAACTACAAGTGCAAACGCAGCTCAAGCCACATATACACCAAGGAAAAAGCCCATTACGCCTGGGACATGCTTGGGAAAAGCCAATTTGCTGCAGCCCATCTGAGATGAGATGAAGAAGGAATGGTTGGGAAGTAAAACCAGAGTGACCACATCAGCAAAGCTTAAATGCAATGTGCAGTGGTAGGATTTACCGTGGCAGTTATTGCATGCTAATTAAACGTTTGAATAATTAACCCCAGGGCTATGTAAAATGCCTTTCTGGAGACTCATCAGGTAGGGGGAAGGCTCTTCCCACACTAGGGAGGGAAGCCTTAATAAATAAGGGTTCACAAGTATCTATTTAGTCTTATTTAATGGTCACTGGTGCTCCCGTTTCCTCTGCGTTCAAACACTTCCCCATCAGTTGGCATTTCTGCAGCAATGGGGCAGAGGAGGAATTTCTTCTGCTGAATGCAGGACGCAGATGGAGCTGTGCTCCTTTGGGAATGAATAAATAAATAAAGCTAAATAAATGCAGGCTTCCCAGGCGGGAACCCTCTCCTTGCGGGCAGGCCTTTTGCGCTCAGCATCTCTTTTGCTCACAAGTGATTAAACATGGCAGTGTTGGCCAAGCTGCTCCAGTGACACAGCACAGATTTCCCCAGGGGCAGGCTGGTGTTTGATCGATCTGGCTCCTCTTTTCCTCCCCTATCCTTGCCATGATGATGGGAAAGGGCTCTGGGCTATTCTCAGTCCTTCCAGGACATGTTCCTGGTTTGCCCAGCTGTGGTTCCTGCTCACACACATGGAGTCTCCAGGCCAGAAAGCAGCTTGCTTAAATATTTAACCAAACCATATGGCACGCTACACGTTGGAGGGTGTTCAGTCAGGTGATAGATGTCTTTACGGAGCCAAGCATATGTGCTTGCCTACACAGATATATTCCCTGGCGCACAGACACCTTCCTGCCACTGGCACAGACTATATCCCCGCTGTGCTTTCACCTCCAAACCCTCGTCCCAGAGCCAGCACTGGTGCAAAATCTCATGCATCCCATGATGATGCAGGGGTGAGCATGGATCTTCATGCCTTAGGGATGCAGCAGGGCACCTGCACCGCCTGCTCTGCCATGGTACCCACTGTGGGACCAGTGCCTTCCACAATTACTCTTCCAACTCATTAGTGTTGGAAGGGACCTCTGAAAATCATCCAGTCCAACCCCCTGCCAAGGCAGAGCCATCTAAAGCCGGTTACACAGGACCATGTCCATGGTGGGTTTGAATGTCTCCAGATTAGGAGACTCCACGACCCACCCTGGGCAGCATGTTCCCAGTGCTCTGCCACCCTCAATGTCAAGCAGCTCCTCCTCATGCTGAGGTGAAACTTGTGTCTCTCCACCAGAGACAGGGAAGGAGCCCTCAGATGAGCCTCACCAAGCTGGGGGCCCTCAGGGAGTAATGGCTTTGTTTTTTTGCCTTAACCACATCCTTTCTACCCAGTTTTTGGAGCCAAACTGGGTAGAGTTTGGCAGTGCAGATACACACGTGTGGTCTTTACAGACCTGTGAGTCCCTTCTCATGCAGGAGCTGAGTGGAGCAGCGCTAAGGACTCAGCCCCAGCAGCAGCCTGCAAGCGAGCCCAGCAGCTCCTCACTTCCCCCTCATACATAACACATGCGAAACCTCCATCCTCCAGCACGAGCAACATCTGCTCCAGATCAAAGGAAGCAACAAAGAACAACTATAAATGTGTCTCGGAGAAAGAAAAAGAAGGAGAGTCAGACTTGCATTCTGCAGGCAATCTGTGATGTGCACTGCCAGCTTCCTCAGCATCAGGCTGCTGCCGCTCCTGCTTTAGTAACAGCTTCTTACTGCTGTCACCTCCAGAATTCCCTGTGTTTTACAGCGTGCTGCTACCACGGGTCCTACCCCTGGGGTTTGATGATGCTACGGGTTGATGCAAGGAGCTGGACCCACACTGCACTCCACATCCACCTCCTCCAGGTTGTAACTAGAGCAGCTTGTCTCTCCTCTGGCAGCAGGCATTGGTCAGGAGAAGGTCCAGCACCCAGCTGCTGCAGTGCCAGGCACTGCGCCTTCTCCTTCCTCTGGGTTCCAATCCTTTCTGTCCTTTTTAAGGGAGGCAGAGAGCACAATGAGAGAGCTGCGCCTCCAGTTATCCTTCTGCCACGTCAACACTGTTCAGGAGCTGGGCAGGGGCGCAAGGAAGGGCAAGCACAGCTTTAAAGCCTGCTTCCACCTACGCTGCTCGCTCGTGTAGGCTTGTACACAACCCCTTTACATCGCAAGCACTGATCCTGCCCTTTGGAGCTGTCTCTACCCTGGGTCTCCACAATGATCCCCTTCCCCATCAGCATTGCCAAGAGACTGAGTCCCCTCTGTGCAAACCTGGCAGTGAAGAAAGCAAGCCTGGAAATGAAGAGGACATCCATAGCCACCTTACTAAGCAATTAATAGCTACTTAATGGCAATTGCTCGTTTGAAAGCAAGGTGTAATGAGATGTGTCCTATGGCACCGGGATGTGCCGAAATGATTTCCCAAGTAGGAAACAGCTCCTGTTGCAGCAAAGCTCTCCTGAGCTTGCAGGACACCAGATTCTTTATGCCCATGTCTGCAGGAGGTAATACAGCACGGCAGCATGATCATTCAGAGACGGAGATGGGAAACAAGACGTTTCCAATCATTCATTAGGAAAGGATTTGGGAACGTGGCTATAATTCACCACAGGAGCAGCAGGATTGCTGCAGACAAACTTTATAGCTAAGTGCCAAAAAGAAGCCCAATCTGATTCCACTTACGACAGCATAAATCAGCAAGACTCCTATTGCAGTCAACAAGGGATATGCCAGAAAAGATATGGCATGGAAGGAGAGTCAAGTCTCCATCAGAAGGACTTGTCCTGACTTTTGGATGGGTCCAGGTCACCAATCTGGATCCAGCGTATGCCACCCTAAGGACCCAGGGTAATCTGGTCCCTGCTTTCAAGGCTCTGAAGGGATTCACAACCTTTCTCCTATCACAAAAAGGAAGAAACATCTGACAGCAAGCCCCACACCTTTGGGGAATCAAGCAAGGCTTAGCATCACTGTTAATAGGAGCCCCGTAGAACAGGCAGAATTCCTCACTCAGGGAGACCTGAGTTCTGCTTTCACATTATGATTCCCAAAGGAAGCTGTGGGACTCTTCTCCCTTCTCTAAAACGAGCCTAATGATGACGAATGAAAAGGAAGGAAAAAGAAAGCTCTACAAGGAAGGTTTGTGCATTGCTACCCGTGAAGCTAAGCAGCCAAACACAGCCTGTTTGGTGGTGCAGAGCCCTCTCTGGACAGACCTCATTCTGAGCTCCGCACACATAGAGCAAGGATCTTGTTTCCAGCTTTTGCACCCCAAGCCACAAGGGATTCCCTCGGGAAGCCAAGCAACGCCTCCCAAAAGCCAGAAAATTGAAGGATCTCAAAGCCTTAAGAGACCTGTATCATCTTCCCAGCATTACTGACACCTCTCCTCAAGGCATGACAGCCTCTCACACAGTGACCATCAAACCGACAGCAACCATCTCACCCTGCTCAGGGACATCGTGCCCCCAGCTCCATCTCTCTCATCCCACCAGACATTGAATGGAGGCTCCCAGACCCGCTGGGAAAGGTAGGGATGAGGCAGAGAGTGCCGAGGCCACCCGAGGAAGTTGGAAGGCGCCTTGTGGTTAATACAGAGCTTGTCAAAGCCATCACCTAGAAATGCTGAATGTCTTTATTAGATTCCTTTATCTCCTCCCGAGATCGGAGGGACACGATGAGATGATTCTCAGTGGAGATGTCATCATCCAGAAACTAATTAAAGGCTGAGCGGGAAGCTGGGCCCCGCGCGCTCGGGAGAACAAAACGCATTAGCAACCCGAGTCGAGAGGAATATTACAAGTGAACTTCAGAACAGAAAGGGCGAGCGAAGGATGTGACAATAGCTCTCCTTTCCCTCCTGCTCATCCTCACACTCCCTCATCCTCGATGGCAGAAGCAAGCTGCCCGGGATCAAGGCCAGGTTGAACAGAGCCTTGGGCAACATGGCATAGTGTGAGGCATCCCTGCCCAAGGCAGCGGATTGGAAGTGGATGAGTTTAAGGCCCTTTCCAACCCAAACCAGTCTATGATTCTACGCCTGCACTGCTCCCTGCTTCACCATAGCAGTCCTTGTCAAAACACTTAGTCTCTTTAGCCCATCCCTTTATCAATGCAGTAACTATTTCTCTTCCTTGCAGGCTTATTAAAGACAACAGCATCTAAGACCCTGATCAAGTGCATGAGGTCAGATAATGCCTGATCATTTACAAAACAGAAGTGTTCAAGGCCAGGTTGGACACAAGGGCTTGGAGCAAGCTGCTCCAGTAGAAGGTGTCCCTGCCCGTAGCAGGGGTTGGAGCTGGAGGAGCTTTAAGGTCCTTTCCAACCCAAACTATTCCATGATTCTAAAAGCAGAGCCTTTGCCCCATGAGTACATGAAGGAGGAGACGAATGCAGGCTCCATCCTCAGCCTGGAAATTACTGCTCGCAAACTACCTTCAGGCATCAAGTTTAGGGATGGAGCAAAAGGGGGAGGAAGAGGTGGATGTGGAAGTTGGGGGTTGGATTTGGATGAGCTTTAAGGTCCCTTCCCACCCAAACCATTCTATGGTTCTATGATATGGTGGGGATCTCCTCATGCCCTCCCTGCCCCATCTCTCTGCCCACAAGGACTGGGCAGCACACAGAGGGCTGAACTACTTTGCCCATCAAAAGGAACCAGGCAGGAACAAAAGAAGCTCAAACCTCCTTTCCAAAGATAAATCAGATGCTCTAAGGCAGCCTGCATCTCCAATGAATATGGGGCAGGTGTCTCTGAAGTGAAGTATTAGTTAAAATGATGCTCTTTAAATTACATTTTGGCTATTTCAGGCAGACAGGTTGTGTGTGGGTTGGGTTGGGGTGGTTTTTTTAAGATCTATCTAGAGGCTTAAAAAGACACAGAGAGAAATAAATCTCCCTTCCATTAAAAACACACTCTGCTCTTGCATATTTGTTCTTATCGCTGCGCTCTCTCCCCCGACTAGAGCACAAAGTGTTTATGATTACACTTTCCACACTGACACTCATCTAATTCGAGGAGCCTGCGCCCAGGCAAGGAGGATGAGGTTTTTACTTCAAAACCCATCGAGCTCCGTGGCATTAATGTGGAACCAAGTGAAAGCCCCAAGTTTTGATTAAATCGAAGCCTATTTCTCTCTTCTGGGTCTACTTGTGTCCTTTTGGCTCTGTTTAGCTATCCCTCCTCCATTCCCACGTCTTTGACAACCTCAGACCCCACTGCACTCAGGTGCTGTGCCGATAGGACAAGGGATGATGGATTTAAACTTAAACAGGGGAAGTTCAGGTTGGATATAAGGCAGAAGCTCTTCCCTGTGAGGGTGCTGAGGCGCTGGCACAGGGTGCC
>WYDI02026126.1:0-67607 GCA_009867235.2 Psittacus erithacus
TCCCTGCCCACGGCAGGGGGGTTGGAACTAGATGATCTTAAGGTCCTTTCCAACCCTAACTATTCTATGATTCTATGTGCACAGATGGTCTGGGGAGGTCCCCAGAGTGGGGAACTGAAGTAGCAAGCTGTTCATCTTTGATTCAGCAGTCTCACTGGACTCCAGCATCCAGGTTGTTTTCCATTCCTGGGCTTCTGCCCGCATCATCTCTCAAATTCAGCATCTCCTTGTCTGTCAGCCAATACAATGAAAACCTAGACATGGACCCCTGGTATCACTACCCTTCCTTCTCTGCTATTGCAGTAGCCTGGGTGCCTGTGACACTGATTCTCTCAAGCCTCTTAAACAGCACGCTGCTAAAACCTTCTTCTTTCACTCACGGGTTTGACCACCACATTGCTCATCACTTTGCTTCCTTGTGCTGGACGACTCCTCCCCACTTTTGCTTTTCAGGTTACTCAAGAATCAGCTGACCCTGCCCTTCTTGTCTAACAGATCTATCCCCATGGCCCTTTTTGAAAGGTGACATGGTTCTCACAACCCAAAGCCCCATTCTGGCTGGGAGAAATTTCCCCCAGATATCTGCAAAACCATTTTCCTTCCCTTTGGGTCTCTGAAAAGCCACCATTCCCCTCACCCTACTGGTGTCTACCAGGTACACCAGCAGCTGAGGCTGCCTGGTCTTGGGCAAATAAATTCCTTGCGTTACGGATACCTTGTCCTTCCCTCTCTCCTTCAGATGGGCCTAAACAAAAGTGAGACTGTTCAGGGGATATTTACTCAGCTTCATTAATTTCAGGCTACTAAATTAGGGGAAGCTAGTTTGGCTCCCTACAGAGTCAGTAAAGAAAGACGACATCTAATAAACTTCCTATAGTTGTCCTCCACTTCACTACTGACTGCATAGGGAGCTTTTTTCATATAACTTAGGTAATAAAAATATTCCCCTGAGGGTCCTTCCCCTTTTTCTGTATGTCCAGGCTCCTCCTCTGAGAGAGGAAGTATCAGGGAATTATGTGCGTAACAGAGAAAGAAAGGCAGGCACTGCTATGAAGGGAGCAAGGAGGGGAGAAACTGATGGCAGATGTAGAGACTGAGGTGAGGTGATAGGAAAGGAAAAACAGAAGATGAGATGAGGTAGTGGGAAGGGTGCATTTCTCTTAAGAAATGAACTTGAGAGATGGAAGTGGAGGAAAGATAAATACAGAAGAGACGCTCAAGGAAAAGAGGAGAACAGCAGGAAGCAATGCGATGTTCATCAGAGAAGTGTTTGCAAGTGGGCAGGCAGGCGGAAGCCACCATGAAGGAAAGATGTGTTTGAAGTGATGCCAAATGGGAGTCTGGGTGCAAAGAGCCAGCGGTAATACTAAAATACTTAAGGAGAAAACTATAAAGAGAGGCAGATCCAGAGAAGAGAAGAGGAAGAGAAGAGGTCCAGGAGGCAAATGCTGACATTTTAAGGAATGACAGTGTGCCAGTGGAAAGTTTAGTTGAACCCAGCAGCAGAAATGTTCAGAAAGGGGAAAAAAACCCCAACAAACTGAAACAACTCAGCAATAAGTGGAAGACAAATGAACAGAGGAAAAGCACTAAAAGAAGAGAAGGCATAGAGAGCAAGGGTCTTGGCTTGCTGACTTGGAGCCTTTCCAGGGACTTCAGCAGGAGCGGATTGGGCCTCGGGGCATTTGAAATGGCTGTTACACAGAGCTTTAGCCAAAACTCACTCTCATAACTCCTATGTAAAAATTGTGTATCTTCAAAGCTGTTCTGGAGATGTATGTATGCAGCCCCAACCCTGCCAATCCCTGTGCTGTAGAACCCTAGATGATTACTGCTCTCCCTGGAGAATGACTTGGATTTGTGCTCTCCCAGTATGTACACACTCGCTGTTTGAGTTACACCTGGCCACTGCAAAGCAAACCACTGATCTACAAAGTACAACTCCTTAACTCTCGGTAAAATAGATTCAGATGAAGGTGTCACAGAACTGGGCCCAAGACTGCTCCCTGGGGAAAGTGCTGCTCAAAAGTCCTCTAAATGGAGTCCATGTGAAGCAGTATTTCCAGCTGGGATGATCCCTATGCTTTCTTTATTAGGGAATTTTTGATCAGTGATTTTTGAAGGCTGCTCCCTGCCAGACTGTTATCACCTTTTCTTTCCTCCATCCTCTTTCCTCCCAAAGAATGACCACGGTGCCTCTGAAAGCAAACAAAACACAGGACAGGTTTGGCAGGACCTTTCAAAAGGAAAATATTCCCTCTCTGTCCGAGTCGTTATGAATAATGATCTCTGTAGCACATTTAGTTCAGACTTCAAAGCCTTTGTCACCGAGGTTGTGTCAAAGCTGATTTGAAACACAGGCTGACATAAGTGAAAGAACTCACAGGAAATACAATTCTCGCCCAGAACAGATTGTCAGAGTACCTTTGGCCACCTGGGTTAAGCTGCTTTTTATATAGGATTAGATTCTTTTCTCAACACCCTCTCCTGGCTCTATGTCTGTCATACCTTTTCCACAGGGAAGCGTGGCTTTCAACATTGACTGCGACAAAGGTAAAGGGTGAAGAGCTCCTGAGTGTCATCAGAAATGATCCCTGTGTGGCATTGTCAGTGCCTGTGGCTGGAGCCCAGCCTGGAGCATCTCCCCCAGGCACCTCTGTCCTGGTGCAGTGACCCCACCACTGCCTTTCCCTGGGGTGTGGCAGATTTGCCTGCCTATCAAAGAGCGTTTGATGAAGATTGGAGTCAAAAGGAAGGGTAGATGAAATCTGCTTGGCTCATTTCTGTTCCCCACCCTCTGTAAAGTGCTCAGCCTCTCGCCCTTCCCCCTCCTCACCAGGAGAGAGCTCTTGTGGTTAAACCTCTGCTAAACCAAGATGCAAACTGCTCAGATGCCAATGTGACGAACATGAAATGAAAAACACATGAAAGCAACCACCCAGCAGTCCTGCCACAGCTGGATTGAGCCCAGTGGTTGTTAGGTTAACTACCTGGGCATGACATGGCCCTTTCCAAACTCTGCTTCTCCAAGCCAAATACAGACACCTCCATTCACTTGAATTAATACACTCAACAAGCAAACCCGACAGATAGCTACTGCAGTTGATGCAGAATATTCTGGAGTCCACTTGCTCCCAGAAAAGCAGAAAATGTTGCTAAGTCTTCTTCCTTTTTTCTTTTGGCTACACGTTGATGGCACATTGTCTACATTTACCTTCTTTTGCTATGGCTTTCTGATAGAGGGGTGGTGAGCACACAGACCATGATAAGCCTCAAGGCTTCTGAGCATGGTCAGCGCCCACTTTGCAGCACGGTAAAAACCCATGTATATAGGCTCCTTGTTCAACTTCAGTGTATTCAACCTTGGCAGAACCTCATGGTTTTTCCTCTAAACCAACTGCTTTTGTGCTTCTGGATGTGTGTGCACATATAGGTGGCCCATAGTGAGCGTGGAGCAAATTTGGTACTTCTAGGCTCTAGAAGAAACACCTTCAATCAGGGTGATCAAAACCAAGCAGACAGCATTGGACAGCAGAGAGCCTCCAGAAGTGTAAGAGGGGTTTTGCTGGGTTCTTGAGGAGGGAGAAGTTGGGTTGGATTCTCCCAGGAGCTGCTGAGGCTGAGCTCTGTGTCTGTCTCAGTGGCTGTGCCGGTGAAGGGTGCGGACTCAGATTTAGGAAAAGTGCTCTGGGTTTGCGTGCCTCTGTTTTTGGATGCCAGCAACCTGTTTGTGCAGAGGCATCAAGCTGGGTTTTTGATCTCAGTAGGAGTTCTGGGTGCATAGCACTCATGCAAATCAGGCTGTGGGTATCTGAAGTAAGGCAGCCAAAAACACAGGCGCCCCAAGTTTACAGGCTGCTTATTATGTAAACACAGCTCAAAATCTCTCCACATTTAGTTTTCCCATGTTGATAATGCTGCGACCCTAAAGCATTCCACAAATGGACCCTGGGAAGAGAGCAAAGTGGCCATTTAGCAGGAATAAAAAGCATCCCCGTCAGTGATACCACACTTATGTATTATTGACAGGAAAATGTGGATCGAAACACCTAGCATTTACTTCTGACTCCTTGCCCATCCTATGTCCTGGAACATATCAGGTCAGTTCTCTGTGGTCCTGGTTGTCCACACCAGAAGTACTTATTCTGATGGTGTTCTCGGTGTTTGCAGAACCCAGAGGAGAGGTGGTCATGGTTTTGCTCTGTAGCTGAGGTAAACGTGTTTGGGAGAAGTGCTGGTTCAAGGCAAAAAAGAACAAGATTGTTTTCCCTCTTAGAAAAAAGTAACCCAAATATTTCTTATTATCTTGAAACTCTACACATGATGCAGAGGGGCACAGTCTCCTTCTTGCTGTGCTATTTAATACCTTCCTGTCAGAGATTTAGGTCAACCTTTAAATGAAAATTTCCATCCTGAAGAAGTCAAGAAGTTTCCATTTGACGTTTCTGGAAGAAATAATTTTGGAGTATGCCAGACTCAACTTTTTCAATGCTATAATTCTTTTTCCTGCTTTTTTTTTCAGCTGGAACTGTTTGCTTCAGTCGACCTGAACTTGCAGTTCTTGTCAGTGCAACTGAAATGCCGTTTTCCCAGAGAATACAGCAGTTACAAAAATAGTTCATCCAGCTGAACCCAGGCAGAGGATTTCAGTCTCATTTAGCTGGTTACTGATTTGTAAACTGGCTGGCAGCCTGTAGCCTGGTAGCCAAGTTGCCAAATTGTTCTTTATTTCTATTGAATGAACTTCTAGGAACTCCAGTGAGTAAGCAGGGCCCTGTTTTATTAGGCACCACACATCCATCTAAAGCCAAGCTTGCCCGTGCTGCAAAGAGAGTATTTCTACCAAGTAATGAAATAAGCTGGAACATAAAGGTGGGTTGTGAATAAACTAGAAGCTTCAGCTGAAAAGATAATCGTGAGAGTTATGTGCCTTGTCCAAAGGCATTGAAAGCAACAGAAGCCTAAGGATGAGAGACTGGGAGATAATGCAAGCTATGTTCACATGCTGGCTTAGCATTTTGTTCATAGAAAACAGACAGCAAGAGTGCTGGGGGGCTCCTTCAGCAGGAATATCTTCCTGGCTTCAGAGCAGTGTTGCTGTTCTCCCTGACTCCTTCACTGGAAATTTGGTGCCTGTGGTAGAAAAGATTGGACACTGAAATACAACTAATGAAACACCCCATTTGCAGTTTGTTTCCTGTTGTGTTTCTGAAGCAGATAATGCAAGTGGATATTGGTGCTGGTGATAGGGAGTTTCCAAGTGGGTGTTTTTGGCCAGTTGCAGGACCCTGCAGCATGTGGGTTGGAAAGTCTGGATACTGGACAGCCCGTCTGCTCCCTTGGGCCAGCGCAAGTAGCAGGGACCAAGGAAGCACACCTGGGCTGCCCAGAGGGCTGGTGGGAACCCACCTTGCATCCTTGAAGATGCCACCAAAGCCGAGGCACTGCTGCGGTGTGGTCATGCTGTGGCCAACTCCCTTTTTCTGATGGAAAGCAGATACATGAAAAGCCCTCCATTAGGGATGCCACTGGCACACAGGTACCCCCTGGATCCAGGCAGGATGGCTGGGAGAGCACTGCACTGCTGTGCACACAAGGAAGAAAGGAGCTGACAGACCTGTTCTGGCAGGCTGCTTGAAGCACCTCAGCTGCTCTGCTGTCCTTGCTCCCCCAGGGTGTGCTGCCTGCCTGTGTCAACTTTAGACAGCAGCCATAGCGCTGGAGTAGGGGGCTCAGCCAGGCAGCAAGAAGGAGCTTGTCATGGCACAGCACTCTCTCAAAGCAAAAACCTGCTGGCCATGTCCAGGAGGATGATCCCTTTCCCCAGCCCGGGTCCACCTTGGCTCCAAAAAAAGGAGTTAAAGGTGGGTGTGAGGAGAGGCAGCCATGGCGTTGCAGTCCCCCATGGGCACAGAGCCGTGTCTGGAATGGCTTGTCATCCAAAGAGGGAGCCCGTCCCAGAGAGGATGTCTGCCAGGGCAAGGCTTGGCCTTAAGGATGGTTTCAGAGGTTGCAACATGGAGTTGGGCTATGAGGAAGCCGAGATTACCATGGCATGTCCTCCTCTGCCCTGCTGTGCAGTCAGTTTCCCTTCAGGCAGTGTGTGAGAAAGTGAGCATGGATTTAATTGCCACAGTGGTGCACCATCCAGATGTTTTGAATACTTCTGTAGATTCCTCCTCCTTTGTGATGTGGTTAGGGTTGCTGGCAGCAAGGTGGGGAGCATTTTATATTGTGTCTGAGGGGAGAAAGTGATAACCCACTGTGATACATGGGTGTCTGCTGCTTGCTGGAGCCACCACCACTGCTGGATGGGTGCACACTGGTGATGGAGAAGCATGGGACCCTGGAGGCCTCTTGGCAAGGAGGGTATGGTCTGGCACAGGCACAGCACCTCAGGGATGAAGGCTGCTGGGCTCAGCCCTCAGCTGGAAGCTGAAGCTGGAGGCACAGGAGCAGCCATGAGGGCTTCTGCTCTGCTCAGCTCTACCTCTTCACAGCTGTGGCTCTACAGCCATGCACTTATTTGGCACTGAACAAAACCTGGCTTTGGTCAGGACACCAAATGTAAATCTGGGGGTCCTGCATGCTGACCGGGAGCTGAATACTGCCTCTCTGACCTCACCAGCTGGACCTTGCCAATGCACCCCATTGCCTTTGCAGTCCTTAACAGTCTGCACCCAGCCCGTGGTCCCATGCCGCTGGAGTTACTGACTCCAATTATGCCCCAACGGTATGAACTTCCAGCTCTGCAGTTAAGCTACTAGTAGCTGAAACTTCTACTGAAGCCCTGCTGTATGTGGACAAGGTGGCAGTGAGAGCTAGCATACACTCTGTAATGTGCGCAGGACATGCCTCAGTACTAACTAGCATTAAATGTGACTGCTTGAAACAAAATTAAGCTACTCTGAAATAATTGATGCAACTCCTTATGGAGGATTGTCATGCACTTTTCTTCGTCTGGACTGCACGTCCCAAGACACAGCTCACATCTCAGATGAAGCACCTCTTCTAGTTGACGATGTTGCTTTGGAACTGCACTGCCTGCACCAGCCTGAATGTCTGGATATGAACTGTCACTTACTGCTTTCAGCCTGACTGATCCCATACTGATCTTACCTGGGCTTTCCTGCTGCTGTCTGCTGAGTTTGTGCTTCTGCATGCAATGCTGGTAATGGATGCTGCTGGTCCCCCTTGGGTCGGGTGTCTGATTAATGTTAATCTGGTTCCATGCTTGCTCTGCCAGTTTATCACACTGAGTTATAGGGTGCTGCTTCCTGGGAAGGTGCTTTGGAGAACAACACTCCAGCTCTGGTAGAAGCAGAAGTTGCAGACCTAGGCTGTGTTTTCTGCAATTCCATTCTGTGCTGAGTGTGTGCAGCTCTAACTTTCAAAACCCTCTTTCCCCTTGTTTCTTTGTCTCCTTGATGGAATAAGCAGTCCCCGAGCATCTTTTTCTCCTTTCCTAAGGCTGTGAGATCAGCTCTGCATCTATGGCTATAGCTATCCCACTAACAGGGCTCCTCACCTTATCAGCTGAACTGGTCCCCTGAGTGTTAGTCTGAAGACTACGCAGGAGGCAGTTTTTGGTTTGTTTGGTTTTTAAGAAGAAAAACGTTTCTGCATTTTCTATCTAGACTGTATGTATAGCCTATACACAAAACACAAAGAGCAAACTTCTAATGGTTCCTGATGGGTTTGGTGTTTGGCAGTGAGAAAAAAATGTGGGTGGGGAGTAGAGCACCTATTGCAATATCCTTCTCACCTAGCAGAGGCAGGGAAGGGAGAGAAAACAATTTGTCTTTGGCAAGTGCTTGTGCTTTTCTGTGGAGCTCAGAAGAGGAGGCTGAAGTTGTCAACTCTAAATGCAAGCAAAGGTCTGCACATCTTGTGTAATATCTGTGCAAAGGTGAAAAATAAACCCTAAAAAGCCTGCTGGGTTAAATTGAACTAATGAACGTAATACATAGAGGGGAAGAAACACAGTGGAGGAAGCAGGAGCCAGGACTCTTTGGTTGGTCACACTTAGGGGATTTCTGGAGGCAGAGGAATGAGGCTGTGGCAATGGAAGCTCCTCACATGACAATAAACAGCAAAACTGAACCCCCCTAAAATCCCCTTGGTGTTTTTCTTCAACTTCACCATGCAGTAAGGGACCAGAAGTGTTCAAGAGAGGCAGAATTGCTCAGGGGCAACTGGGGACATTAGGAAAGTACCCACTGCCTCTGTGAGCAGAGCAACACCCATCAACTTCCCCGGCTCATCTTCACCGAGGCTGTGAAGATCAAAACAGCAGTAGGAGCTGGCAAGTGAATATCCTGGGGATTTCAGAGCCTGGGAATTGCAGCAATCTTATGTGGAGGTGGTTACTTCTGTGGCCAACTCCTTATCCAAGACGAAAGGGCTGGTTTTTGGAGGGTGCTGGAAGTGCATGTCGCAGTGCCAAGGAAGCAGCTGGGAGACTGTGATGTTTTGGATAATCAGATGTAACTTGTACTGAAGTGAACTCTCTTTCTGGGGGATTGTTATCTTGAAAAGGATGGGTCTTCTTTCTAAAGCCTACACGTAGGGTGGTCTTGCCACAGGAGACCACCAGTGTAGGGCATCAGCATTACTTGGCAATATGCGGTGCGCCCTGAAGAGTGAAGGGGCAGCTCCACCTGTGAAAATTGGCAGGGTTCTGCCATGGGAGATGGGGCTTCCCACAGGAACCACGTGAATGCCCTGTGCTGCTGCCTGTGTTTTTGGTGTTCCTCTGCTCTACGCTCATTCCTTTGCCCAGCCACAAAAGGCATTAACCCCCAGACAGAGGAGATATACGCTCTCTTGAAGCAGACCCATTGGGTTTGTTGCCTGCTCTCACATGGCTACAAAAAACAACTTGGGGGGATGTAACTGAAAGGAAGAAAATAAATGGTGAGGGCTGCAGCTGAAAGCCTCAGAGAACAGCGCACATACAGGCTTTTCTGAAGCACACCAACCAGCTGCCAGTGCCTGCCCAGACAGCAGGACAGACACTAGCTTTGCTGTTCTGCAGTGTGCAAAGGTGGTGCCATGTCACAGAAATTCAGTTTTCCAGCCTGGTTTGCTCGAAGGGAATTGCTGTGGAGCTGTGTTGGGCAGGGACCGGTGTTTAAATGTCAGAAACCCGAAAGAAAATGAGAGCATAAAGCTCCATGGGAAGCATATGGCTACAGAGAGCTGGCCCAAGTGGGGATCTAGCTGAGCTGTGGTTTCCCAATTGCTTTAAGCAGACCGAAGTCTTCTCCTGTTCCCATTTTGGGTTTCATGTTCCCGCTGTCCACCCTGCAGCAGCACTGCTGCTTGTGCAGTTGGGTGGTGAGCTGGATCGTGGAGCTGAAGCCATTGAAAACCAGCCTATCCTTTACCTGCAGGTTATTTGTGCCTAGGTCAGTGTGCATCATGGCTGGTGCTGGCACTGGGAGGGTGGTGGGAAGACCTGTGTTTACCAGACTAGCATTTGTGGCTGAAGATGTGGGAGGGAGGCTTCTTGCTGCCAATTAAGGTAAGCCAGGTTGTGCTGGCTGCTCTAGAGGCCAGGTTAGAGATGGGAAGCTGATTCTCTGTCATATTGTTGTCCCTTCTTTCCCCTTGTTAGCCTCAGTCGCAGCTGCATGTGCTGCTTGTTTCTGCAGCTGGTCCTGGAAGCAGCGCGTTATCTCCTGCTGCTTTGTAACAATTCAGGCTTGCTGATGGGCTGACACCTCTTTTTTTTCCCCACATAGGCACATCCATGCCTGTATTCAGATGGATTTACTGTGGTACAGTCTCAATTTGGTTGCACATCAAGACATTGTTAATTTACACAGATGAGAAAGGTGGCCTAAACACTCAGGAACAGTCCTCTCATGTCCATGGCCTGTGATTTGTATTCAGTTTTGTTTTCTTTCAGAATTCATAAGATTTAAATTACAATCAAATAGTTTGCCTGATGGGTCATGTTATTACAACAGCTGCTGAGGTAATCTGTAAAGCTGGAGGTAACACCTTTTGGTTTCAGTGCTGGTGGAGGATAAGATCATAGAATCATAGAATGGCTTGGGTTTAAGGGGCCTTTAAAGGTCATCTAGTCCAACCCCTCTGCAATGAGAAGGGGCACCCTAAACCACATCAGGTTGCCTGGAACCACATCCAGCTTGGCTTTGAATGTCTCCAGGAATGGCGCACCCACCACCTTTCTGGACAACCTGTGCCAGTGTTTCACCACCTTCATTGTAGGGGCAGAAACAAAATCCTTGGTTAATAGTTACCAGTAGACCAGGTTACCAGCCCACAGTCATAGCACAAGGCCTGTGAGGTTTTTTTGCAGCTTCCTAGGGCTGCTGGCAACAGTGCTATGAAATGGGAGAGGAAAGAGCAAAAGATGACAGGACAACTATTCTGTGGACTAGAAACTGCTCACTTATTGCACAGAGACCACATGTGACTGGGACTCACAAGAGGCATCTGTCATACATAGAGTATCAAGGTGGGAAAATGTAGGAGTGAACTAGAGACATCAGATGGTCATTTCTGCTCAGGACTGCTGAGCCAGCTCCTGAGGAGGCGCGTCAATTGGTTTTCCTCTTTGCTTTTCTGGAAGTCAACCTTTGGCTCTAATGAGCTCATCACAAATAACCCATCTCCAACAGGTGGGGAGAAACAGACAGGACCACTCTGCCCCACCTCTCCCCAGCAGCTGGCACGACTGCTCAGCAAAGCCTCGCAACACCTTGTTTTCTTTGTTTTCCTTCCGAAAAGCGATTTCCCGCCCCAAGGTGTGAGCCATGGTTGACATTTTGTGGAGCACAGATGAAAAAGGGCAGAGCTGAAACTCTCCCTTCTTCTGTAAACAAAAGCTGGGAGAAAAACAGTTGTTTTGAATTTAAAGAAAATGTTTTCATTGGAAAAATGAATAATTTCCTGAAGGATTTAACAACCAGATGAAAAATGTTCCCTTCTTTCTAAAATTCTCTCAGATAAATATTTGCCCTTTTGCAATCGGCCTCTCACGCCCGTAGCTGTGCTCTGTTGTTTGCTTTTCAGCAGGGACCAGGCATCTCTCCCTCCATCCCTTCCCATACAGTGTATGTATGTCCGCTTCAACCACAGATGCCGCACTTAGAGGACCCCCCAAACCTTTTGCTGATGGTCTGGAGCATGAGAACTAAGTTCATTCCAAGGCAGTTCACTATTTCTTCTCTCAAACATCACTTGAAAAGCTCTCTATCCTCCCTTGCTAATGTGTCTTTATCATCTGCACTTCCCAAACCAGAAGCATTTGGGAAAACAGATGCATGTTTCCACCATGTCCCACCAGGCCTGTGCATATGTCTTGGGGATCTCAAATGGCACTTATGTTTTGCTCCTGCCCTCGCTCCATGGAGACAAGCCCTAGCACCAAAGTTTTCTAAGGCGTGTTGTTATCCCAATCCCTTGTCCACTGCTGAGCACTGCTCCCTTAGCCAGGCTCCTGCAAAGATGGGATGCAGGGCGGCAAAGAGGCTGCCTGACCACGCGGGCATGGTGAAGCCTTGACATTAGGCAAGGAAAACTCTGCAATGCTGCTAGATCTGAGCCACTGAAAAAGAGCAATGCAAGGTAATCTTCATAATGTGCATAAATAATCAATGGATGTAGGAGCCTAAAGGAGCAGTCCGACTTCCAAATGCAAAACAAGCAGTTTTCTGTTGATTCCAGTGAAAACTGTGGGTTAATCAGTCCTTTTGGAAACTGGGCCATATGTTCTTATGTCTTGAGATGGACTTGGCTTAATCTTATGAAGTGTTTTCTTTCTGTACGCCAGGCTTATCTTCTGGTGTGAAAAGGTTTCTAATGAAACTCTTCCTACTGGAAAACAGACAACTTGACAGCCCTGGACACCAAAGTCCTTGATAACTGGGTCTGAAGCTGATTTTGTGCTGTCAGTTTGACTGTTTTGGGAGCTGATGGATGTCAGCACTGACACCAGGTCTCTGCAAAGTGCCATGAAAACAAATTGGTATCACTTTCACTCCCGGGTGGGAATTGGCTTGGTTGAGGAGGCTGCTGTGGGGGTTAAGTTTTATGTCTGTAGCAAATCCTTAATTTCTCCTGGTGGACACTGCTCAGATCTCTGTGTTGCACTGGTTTTATACAGCCCTGATTTCCATTGGCTTTAGCAGAGCAAAGCTGTCACTTCGTGCATGAAATTGTGGTGGTGGAACAGCAGATCTGTCTGGCCCATTTTCCTGCTGTTCTGTGTAACGTTAAGGAAATTTCAGCAGTGGGTTGGACCATGTGCATTGAATGGGTGAAGTCCTGGCCATGTGGAATTTGGTTGCCTGTTAATTATTCTTGCTTGCTGATTCCAGTGAATTTTTAGGAGTCAGCTGTGATGTGAGCCAGGGAGCCATGTGAAGAGAAAGAAACCTTTGTCTGTGAGACACTGTGTTCCCAGGAGCATTCACCAACACTAGGAACATTTTGCAGAGAAAAAATGGAACAGTCAGCTCTCTTCCTGATGTATTTGTTACTCTATTTGCAGGCAATTTCCCCAGGGTCGTTCTCAGGTGGGGAGAAAACTTCTCACTCTAGCTAGAGCGCTGGAAGAAGCATGGTTGTTGGGTTACTTGGGGTCTCATGGCACAAAAATGGCACCTTGATGTGGGTTTCTCCCTTTTCCCTTTCTGTTTCACATCAGCCATTCTCAAAAGATAAATGCACTCTCTGGAGCCTTTCCTGCAGGATCGGCCCAGACAGCACCCCAAGAAACAAGTGTGGCTTCATCCTGTAGCTCCCGAGCCAGGAGCAGACCCTCCAGGAAGCTGTTACACGACAGAGCTTCAGCTCCTCACTTGCATCCTGCTTGTTTAGTTGGAATAAAACAGGGTATGAGTTGCACTGATTGCAGTCAGTAAGGATCTTGTGTATGGGTGGGACGTTGCAGCGTGCAGAATTCAGGGGGAAAAGCATAAGGAGAGCTAGCGACTGGAAGTGGAATTAAGATGCAGTTAAACGGAAAGGAAGGAACAGATTTAATGCAAGGGATGATTGACCTTTGATACAGAAAAGGTGGAGACCTCATTCTGCAGGTCTTTGAATAGAGGCTGGTTCATATCCTGCAAGCATGCATTAGCCAAGTGAAAGTTACTGACCTTGGCCCTGCCCTTGGGAAGGCACGTGGTGAGCACTCCCAGCTTTCATCTCCATGATCATCAGAAACAACTCTTTATTTCCCTCAGCTTTCATGCCATCCCTGCTTCTTTTCCTCACTTTCTTCTGATGGGTCATGTGCTCCCATCTTTATCGAGCCCATGGGAAACAATACCTGCTTTGTTCGAGCTGTCTTCACTCTGCTTCCTTCCCTTTACCTTGTCAAACACCAGGAAGGGTAGACTGGAAAGCTCTGTCCATTTAGCAGAGTTTGGCTTCCAGTCAACAACCCCAGGCTAACAGTGTTTATCAGGTGGCAGGAGATCAATTCTAATTCCTGAACAGTTACATTCTTCCTGTTGCGGCTGTTCTCCGGCGCTTTGAGATGCTGAGAAACTTTATGCACAGGTGTTCGCAGGAGGCAGAAAGATTGATGTGTCCTTGCAGGTTTTACAACTGATCATATCGGTCATAACGACCGCTATTGTCTTATGGGAGGGCACTGTGTTTTCTTTGTTCCCTCTAAATGTTGCTTGTAGTTTGTGGGAGCCATCCCAGTGCAGTAACAGAAGAGGGGCTGCCTGGTGTTAAACTGGTTCCTGTGCTGGAACATACCGATGCTCTACTGAGGCTGGCAAAGATGCACCCACTTGCTTTTGTTGATAAATGGACAGCATTGAAGCAAATGTGTGCGCTGTTCCAGTTCTCTAAAGCAATTGCCAGGTTATTTTTCCTCCCATTTGTATGTTTAGCTGGCCTCAGCCTGCCAAGAATCACAAGAAGACATTTGGGTGCTGCAGAGTGAACCATTACACACAGCCTAAGCCTTCCTTACTCTTCCATGGGCTATCTAACCAGGGCACACAATGGGTAAAAGAGCTGGTCAATAAGCAAACAGATTGCCTGGCTTCTGATGATCAACCATGAAACACAGTCATTAAGCACCATTAATGCTGTCCTTTTAAGCAAATGAAGGCTGTTACAGCAGGGATATAACATCACTGCCTCAGGGGCAGAGGAAAAAGGCTGTTTCATTCACTGGTGACATTGCCACCATGGGCTGAGCCAGGGGACTGGCATAAGACAAGGTCCCCACACACTGCTGTGCATGGGACACAGACATATCTCCACTGCTGAGCATCCACATCCCACTCCCCTTTTCTTAAGGCAGCAAGGTGAGCAGACTGGAGATATGAAGTTGGGAAGACAGGGTCTTGCCTCTCTTTTTCCGCCTTGGCTGCAAAATGACACCTAACTTTTGAGTTGGTTGGGAAAAACAGGTAGGAACACCTAGAATGAAGAAACCAATATGATTTTGTTCACCATTGGGCACAGTCGTGCCTTATGTTTTTGCACTGGAGTGGCAGCTGCTCTGGCATTGATTTCTTGGCACCTCACGTCCTTGCCTCTTTTGGAAGTAGGTGCTGGGAAGCTCATCCTGCAGCATTGCCTGGGTATAATTTGGCATGACTTGCAGTTCTGTATGGGCTGAGAAGGAATGCTGTTCTCTGCAGCAGAACTGGGCGAGGGGGTGCTCATGACGAAGCCAGTGTGGCTGGCAGATCCTGGGTGCATGGGAATCCAATATGGAGAGAGCTGACCTGTGGCAGATCCACCATAATTTTGTGCTATTAGAATATTTGCATGGACACACCATCCTTTCTTTCAGGTGATTAATGAAACAGGCTTGGTTTGGGCATTGTACTGTGGCAGTGCATCCTCTCTCATCTTGTGCCCTCACGCCTTTCATTGGTGGCTCTTTCTACATTGCTTGGAAGCTGCCTGGGTTTCAAACTGAAGTCAGGAATTGTCTGAATCGGTGGAAGTCTTTGAGGGGAATAAAGCACATGCCTGTTTGCTCATGCTTCACAGGTGGAGTCTCACCTGGGAGAAGTGAAAACCTCTGCTAAGCATTACTTTAAATGTTTTTCTACATAGTTAGAACCTGCTGCTGTCAGCACCTCACCCGCAGCCTCTCTGCATCCCACGGGTGCATGGGCATTGAGATCCTCTTTGATACCAGTGCAAAATCTTTCCTGGTCAGCACTGGGAAGCGTGCACCGTCATGCCTGTGTCAGCTGCAGTCTGCCAGTGTTTGCATCATCCATGATCCCCATGCTGATGTTGTCCTGTGGTAGCTTTGCTTTACAGATGAGTTAAACTTGAATGGGAGGGGAAGATGTATTGGGCATGCATTGCCAGGCCTGCAGTCTCCAAAGGATGTTCTCCAATGTCTCTTTGGACTCAAGACCTCACCTGAGCTATGGCCACAACCACCAAGAACTTCCCCCATATGCCTTCAACCTGCAGCATTTGCTATTGTTCAGAGTGCAGAGAAAGGTGGGAGAGGGCGTGAGATGATACTTCCTCTTCTGAGATGAAGGGAAATGGCCTGGAGGTACTGAATTATAGAACACCACACTTTGTTTCCCTCTTGCTTGATGTCTTGGTTCAGAAAGAGGTTTGTTTTGTGCTTCCTTCTTTGCCTTGTGGTTTAAAAACAACAGTGAAAGAAAACCAAGAACAAATACCGAGCAAGGAGCAGCTGAGTGGATAACCCACAGATCACAGATAACCTACAGGTTATCATGGGGTCACCCTGAGCCATAGCTGGGATCCAAAAGATTTAACCTGCCACAAACTGTTCCTACCAGAGAGCATTAGTGTGGCACTGACCAGATGTGTTTGCCATGGTGTTTGGTGGCACCTCTTTAGAACAGCACCTCCAGGGGCCTCATACTACCATAAGCACAAATAACCCCAATGTGCAGCAGACAAGGGCTGCTGTATGGAGTGATGGACAGCAGCAAGCAGTTTGTGCTGCCTCACCTTTCTGTGCCCTAAACACCCAGCACCTGGTGGCACCCACCACGTCTCTATGCCTTGCCTGTTAGGGGTAGAGACAGGAAAATAAAGCCCTCCCCTGTGCTGGAAAGGTGAAGCATTAATGGCAGGTTTTCTGCACTGGTTTGCAGAGATGACTACTGCTATGAATACATCAAACTCCTTGGCCTGGCCTCCTTAGCAGGATAAAGATGATGCAACAGTCATCACACCACCTCACTTTTGTTGTTTCCTCTATGTCCTCTCCAAGAGAAAGAAGGAGAACCAGGTACACCCATCTAGGCCCTATTGGGGTGTTCTGCTCATCTCACAGGGCAGGCAGCAAAATAAATACTCCAAGGGACAGCCTTACCTTCCCCGAACAACATATCCCAGGAAAGATCCATGTACTGCTCATACCTGCTTGGCCATGAGAAGCCTGCAGGTTTCCTTCCCTGATAGAAAACTGCTGCTATTGTGCTATAGATGCTTGGGGACCTTAGTTTTTAAAAAGAACGACCTTACAGCAATGACTGCACCAACAAAATTTGGCATTCCCACTTTTATATTAAATTTTTTTATTGAGATGATGTAATTACAGGCATTTTAAAAATTATTTGCAACTCACTGGCCCTGAGAATAGGCTTTTTTGTTGGGTTTTTTTGTTTGTTTTGTTACATTCATTTGATTCAGTCCCTCAGCCCCACACCTTAAGAAAACCAAAAAAGCCATCATCAATGAAAACAGACTAGGAGTTTATTAAAAAAATAAGACCTTGAATCGCTGCATTCTGGATTTGCACACGGGTGCAGCCTGACAAGGAGATGTAAAGGATGCATGCGTGGAGTCTGAAACCTGGGGAGGGTGGCAGCAACTTAGTGTTCACAGGCAGGGCTCCTGTAGCATTCTTCGGATGCAGAAGCAACAGGTTTCAAGCTAAAGTCATAGAATCATAGAATCACAGAACCATAGAATAGTTAGGGTTGGAAAGGACCTTAAGATCAACTAGTTCCAATCCCCCTGCCATCAAGAGCATGTCCTGCTTTGTGGGGAACTACAGCACGTCCTACCTGACTGGCTTGTGGCTTGTTCAGACTTTTAGCAAGATGATGGCAATGAAGGTCCCACCTAACTGCACACTCTGAAGATCCTTAGCTGGGTGTTGAGAATGGCAGGGACCTCTGGAGGTCATCTGGTCCACCCCCCTGCTCAAGCAGGGCCAGTTGCCCAGGGCCATGCCCGGATGGCTTTTGCATTTCTCCAAGTATGAGACTCTCCTTTCCCCACCTGTTTTGGTGTCAAAGGCAGAAAGTTTGGTTGCTTTGCTGCTGGCAAATTCTACACCGAGATACCAGGCACTGGGGAGGGAAGACGGGTGTCAGGGTTGGTGGTAAGACAGTGTTACCTTTGCTAGCCCAGATAGCCAGGCCTTCCTGTAGCTTTGTACATCAATTCTGTGTTTGCACTCCACATATCTGTCATTGGGATATGAGGTAGATGGGAATCTGTCTACTACAGCAGCTCTAGCCTGGTGTTATTGTCTTGTTTGAGCCATAGCTGATAAACTTGCTTCCAAGACCCCAGAGCAGTTGCACTCCTGCAGCTCCCACAACAGGTCCCAGGCTGCTGCAGTTCTGGCCACTCAGTGCAGGCCTGGCAGGAGGCAGGGGACAGCACCAGCCAGAAGATCCCCTGCAGGATCTGCCTGCTCCAAGTTTGAAGGCTATTTTCATTCAAACAAGTGAGCCTTGAGAGAACTTCTCTCTGGTTGTGATGGAGAAGTTGTCTTAAGATGTCCTTTATGTGTGAACTCAAAGAGTTTCAACAGCCACCATTTTTTTCTCCCCTTAGACTCAGACTCTGCAGGTGACAGTGACTGCATTTTTGATAAAGGTGAATATTGCCTCTACAAAATTCCTCCTAGAAAATTTCCCTATGGGATGACATATGTGATTTCAGGATTCCTTGCTTTTTTCCTGTCTTAGTGCTGAGAATAAACTTTGATAGCATACACAGTGAGCAGATGGGCTTATACTTGTAGATTGCCCATCATTGTATTTTGCAGTGTCACTGCGGCAGTGACAAAAACCTGTGGCCCATGAGAGCACTTTACATAGGTCTTGTCACATTTCTTAGTCCTCACCATCTTAGCAGTAGCTGCAGCAGGCACAATAAAGTAATGCAGTTACGCAGTTGTCAAGACCACAGCAGTAAAGGATAGTTCCTTGCACTGACACTCCCAATCACACTTCATCTGTCACTCATATTCACCTCTTCATCACACCCTCTCCACCGCAGCTCCCAAGACACGGCCACAACTTGGGTGCCCTTGAGCCTGTGGCAGAGTAACTCCTTGGTTTCAAGGGACCTTTAGTTTCGGATCTGTGATCGCTGAAGTCCCTCAGTGTTTCCCAATCTCACACCTCATGAGCTCCAAGGACTTCAGTCACAACAAAGACAGGTATCAGGTCTACTCGTGTTTCTGATACACATTCCCGCGTCTTTTCTTGAGGCAGAAAAAGGCAAGTACATGGTGTACCGGGACTTGGAATGTATTGATTGTGATTTGAGAGAAAAGAAGTGGCTGGGAAAGGCTTATGGAGAGAGGTACACCCTGTTCTTCCTTATTAGATACTCACTCTGAGAAATCTCTCCTCATATGATGCCTATCTACATCCTTAACAAAGCTGTTCCTTATATGACCTGTGACTCAGTATTAAGTCTCCTGTGAGACTGGACTATCTGTGTTTAAACACTGGGGACACTACTCATTGCTCAGTGCCATTTTTTCCTGGATAAACCCTCTTGTTAAATATGTGGTGAGATCAAATGTTGTGTTGGTTTAATAGCTGATAAAAGCTCTGTTATGGGAATGTACATTGTTTTTTGGTTAGAAAGGATTAGACTAGCCCACTGATTTCTTTTCCATGTCTAGTACGTGTGTTCCCATAAAAGAAGCCTTCTGGTTTTAATGAACTGGTATGGATGTGCTTTTTATCAGACACCATGTGATTCCTACAGTTTCTCTACAAATCTTCTCTTTTTGCAAGCATCACTTCTGCTGCTAGATCTTCTTTCCATTAAAAGGACCACTGATGACAGATCGCTGGACAACACAGACTTTCCTGTCACGGTGATTCAAGCAATGTGAAATGAGAAAACCCAGTAGTTTCTCTCGTATTGGGCATCAAGAACTGTCGAGCTTCCTGTGACTAAACTAGGCACAGCTCCTTGCCTCATGCAAATCACCCTCAGTGCAGCAAACCAAATCAGGGGTGTAAACACTGGGGCACCTTGCAACCTGAACAATACAAAAACCCAAGAAAGCAACATGGCTGTAGGGTTTTTTTTTGCCTTGGCTTTTAAATCATGTCAGAAATGGGCAAGCTGAGACAAGCTCCCTTGATGGCAGCACTGTGGGGTGAGGGAAGGTAGTGGGATGCATGAAAAAAAAACAAATCCCAAAACAAACCCAAAATCAATTACAAGATAGAAGTAAAGCTATTTGGTCTCTAGTTGCCTACCATCAGTTTTCAGATTGGTGAATCACCTACTTCTCCAGCAGCACAAAATGACCCTGAAGAGGTTTCTGAGTAACACAAACCATGTTATGGGTCCCTTTGATTTCTCCCTACCACGCAAAGAACAGTCCTTCACCTCTCACCCCAAAATTGCTAGCAGATATGAGAAACACCCCTCCTTTTGTAACTACAGATGCTTCAGCCTTTGTTTCTTATAGAAAGCATTGAGCTGAATTTCTGCATTGTGGATGTATTGTCAATATTGTGGGGGTTACATATATATACACATATATATATATGAAATGCTTATATATATACACACATACATATATGTATTTGTCCCTGGCCTCCCTCCCCCGCTCCATTCTATCACTTCCTTGCTAGAGGGAGGAAAAATGTCAACATCAGTCTATTGCAGAGGTTTGTCACATTTATTTCTCTCCTCCCTGGAGCACTTAGGTGATTGGTTTTGGTCCATATTCCAGCAGTTAATAGCCACTCGCAAAGCTCATGAGCCCAAGCTATGCTGGGACGATATCCCAGCCTACACGTGAAGGGCGACTCCTCTTCATTGGACAGGTATGTATGGTAAATTCTTTTGGTAGCTTCAACACATTTCCCAGTGGCAGCACATGTAAATTGATCCAAGCAAACTGGAACCCTTGAGCAAATCCCTTCTTGTGTTGCTATTGTTTTATGCTGTGGTATGTCATGGGACTTGCACAGAAAATAAGAGCACTCTATTTCCATAGGAAAGCCTTCTAAAAAACAAAAAGCATAATCTGACGTCTGGTCCTATGTGAGATAAGGAAAGTCAAACTGCATGTTTATTAGGGAAAAAAACAACAAAAAAACCCCCAAAACTGAAACAAACCAAAAAGAAAGAAAGAACTCAAGGGAGATGTTGTAGGAACAGTGAAGTAGTGCGTAAGTCCAGGCTTTCTCCCCTTTACTTTTCTGCCAGCACCACTTCTGCCTCCTAGTTTGTTTTGTTAAGGTGCTTCAGGTCCTGCATGATCTTCAAGCTAAGCGGCGACCCCGAGTACTGCTTCTGTGTTGTTGCTTTGCCTCCCAAACTGTGCCAGCCATCCAGGCAGATGTTTCTCTCACAGACCCACAGAGGCGGTGCACCAGTTCCCTTCAGCACTCATCTTCTTGGTATATTTGTTCATCCAGTTCCTGGGATTCAAGGTGCTCAAGGCGGTCTGTTCGGCCACTCATAATCTCGTCTGGGGTCTTCATGAACCTGCAAAACAGAGAAATTTCCCAGTGGTCTCAGTTTTTATTTTCATCAAGATGCTGATGAACATCTACATCTCTACAGCTCCCAAAATCATCTCAGAATCATAAAATCACAGAATGGTTTGTGTTGGAAAGGACCTTAAAGCTCATCCAGTACCAACCCCCTGCCATAAGCAGGAACACCTCACACTAGACCAGGCTGCTCAAAGCCACAGCCAGCCTGGCCTTGAACACTGCCAGGGATGGGGCAGGGACAGCTTCTCTGGGCAACCTGTGCCAGTGCCTCACCACCCTCACAGGGAAGAATTTCTTCCTTATATCTAACCTAATTCTCCCCTGTTTAAGTTAGAACTCATTGACCCTCGTCCTACCAATACAGACTCTGATGAATAGTCCTGAGTATTTCCCAGCTTCTCCCCAGCCTACTGGTGTCTTCCCTCCTCTGCACCTTGAAAGGAAACCAAAAAATCCACATGTATTTACCCCTGCTCCTTGAAAATTTGAACCAAACCCCATAGACCTTTCCAAAAAAATGGTATTTCCTTTTTCTCCCTTGTACTGTTTGCTGTTGTCATGCAAGATGCTAGCATGCCACAGCTACACTCATTCACAGTGTCTGGAGACAGAACATTCAAGACCTTTACGGCCAGCATATTTCACAGCAAAAGCACTTGCGAGGTGTGGAGAAGCAAAGGGCTACTGGTTTGTGCTGTCTTCCATGTAGGTGATTGAAGAGAATATGAAACACCAAAGGAATAGTGGTGGAAAAAGCCAAGGACCAAGTCAGAACAAGTTCTGGGAAACGGAAAAAGCCCTGAAAGAAAAAGCTTTTGGGCTAGGGAACTGTGAGCAAAGACAGTCTCTTCCTGTGTGATTGTAGCAAGCCTAATTGTAATGAAGCAGCATCCTCTGTAAATGAATGCCATGGCTCCCAGAACTAATGTCTTGATGCAGTGAGTCTGCATGGGGCTAGAAACAGAAATTGCCCCTGTGGAGGCATGGCAGCAGTAGGAAATGGGAAAGGACATCCACCAGCCTGCAGATCAAATCTGCAGTCTGATCTTTGCCAGGATCCTTTTGTGTACTACTGCACAGAGATAGCACGGAAAAGCTCTGCTTTTTCTTTCTGAATTTAATAGCATAGGAAAAGAGTGTGGCACAGGAAGAATGAAATTCCAGTTTAAACACAAATCACTTTCCTAACTCATAAGTACTTCTGGTGAAATTAGGATGAAAGATGTTTATGCTGGACGTCTTACAAAATTTCACAGTCTTCCATTAACGATGCACTGGCTAACATCCAGCAGTACAAAATGTGTTAATCAGAGGAGCTGATTTTATTTCAGGTTGATGACATGCTTGGTATCCTTGCCCCAGTGAAAACAAAACCAACTGACAGGAGCTTTGTTACTACCACTGACCCAGAAAAATCACTGCTGAAGCTCGTGGGCAAGACTTGCCTCCTCTTCTGCCTCTGAGGTTATAAAGCTGAGGGCTCCCTGACTGAAAAATCTGAAGTCTCTCAGCAAATGCATAGCACAGCCTGGAACTAACCTTTTGCCACCCCTTCTAATTTTGGAAATCATGTGCACATATGCATTTAGGGGGGAAAAAAAAACCGGAGGATTGTGACTCACTGCTGTGTCACTCCCATTTGTATGCTGGAAGAACGCTGCAGATATAAATGGTGTTACCGTGGTCAAAAGCGAGCATACACAAGTGGTGAATCAGTCCCTGGCTACACAGTGAAAATGCACCAAAGCCTACGGGCCAGACTGTGCCCTGATTTAAACCCTGGGCTTGTCTTGTTGATCCTGCAGGAGGAGGAAATAGAAACAGAGAGTGATTCCACTGCCCTCCCTACCTTCTGTCTGTTCTGCTTCCTAAACCATGTGGGAAATGGGCTGATGTGAATTGTACCGCAGTGCTTCAGGTATTCTTTCTGGTCCGTGTTTTAAGTCATGTCAAGGAACTCAAAGTATTTGTAATAGCATTTGATTAAAATTAAAAAAATCAACCCAGAATGACAAGTTAATGCAGAAACAGTACCTGTGACCTCTTTTGTTGTAGAAAACACTCAGGCAACCTATTAGAAATCCTTCTCTGACTCCATTTTACTTACAGCTCTGTACAGATATCTGCATAAGAGAACTGTCTGCATATTACTTATAGACATACTTCCTATTATTTCTATGCTTGTGAGAAATAGCCAAGGAAGGCATATTAATGGCTTCATTTTTTGCAGCTGTTCTTCTTTTTCTCTTCAGATATAAATAGGTCTAAGAAAACAACATCAAAACATTTTTATTGGGAATTGTGCAAAAAATGCTTTGTTGTTTTTTTTTCCAGTTTCCGAAGGAAATGAGGTTTATATGCTCATGTTTTATGCTCCCTGGTGACCTTTGAATTTGTTGGTCAGTTTTGGGCAAGTCTGACAGAGGAACTGAGGTCTCCAAGGGTATTAAGTTTCTACAGTTTTCAGAAAATAGGCAGCCTGGTTGAGAAGACTCCTGTTTTGTTTGTGCCTTCACTGGAGGAGAGGCTCCAAGATAAGCACATTCGCTGTTCAGCATCACAGAATTCCCGCAGGACAGCAGAGTCTCATACAAGGCCATAGCAATACAGGTTCCCTTGGTACTGCTGCTGATAGAGCAACCTTGTTTTAACTTTCCACAAAAATATCATGCAGTTGACTTTGCCTGTGATTCGTACTTCCCTTCATTCTCCTTCTCCCATCTAAGTCTGCTTCTAAGAGCTGACATAAACAAGACATTCCACAGAAACCTTTTCAGCTGTAGATAGTTTGAGTGCTCATAAAGTCCTGTTAGATATTTAAGAAAACAAACTCCAAGACTGCCTTCCTATTGATACCATTTCCAAGCACATTACTAGCTTCAGACCACTGACATCAAAGCAGTGGCTTTGATGGCACCTAAGTCTTTGGTCTGAGTTCAGTGCTCCTTGGGTCAGACATACGCATCAGGACTCATTGGTCTTGTCTGAAGAGAACTGGAGTGCTCTCACTCTCTGCCAGCCACACTCAAGTTTGTGCAAGTAACTTCCTGCTTTAATGCTGTCTCAGCCACTACCTCCTAAATTCTTGGTTGTATCATCCCATCCAATGTGTTAGGTTTTAGGAACAGCTCCTACAGGTCTCTCTGTTCCTTGTAGGCAGCACTGCTGAAGACGTGGTCATTAGCACTTCTCTTCTGTGATGCCAACGCGCTTGAGGAAATGCCTGATCCCTGCTTAGCTCATGAATCATTTAGCTAAAGTCTTAAACAATGGCGCAAGCCTGCTTGAAGCAAGTGAAAAGACTTCTATTGACTCCACTGATCATTGAAACAGGCTCATATTTCTGTAAATTGGTGCAGTTGCCTTGAAAGCTGGGAAGCACTGGTTTAGACAGCTTTTACAAATGTATGCCCATTGTCACCTGTGTTATAGCTGGGGCGATGAAGTATCCCACACACAATTCCATTCTCCATCTTCAAAAACTAATTGCCTGTAGAAAGACATGGCAAAGAAAAGAAAAAAATTACCTGAACAAAAGCCTTTGTCCTGGCTCCTTCCGGATAATATTTAGTTTATAGTAGTGGCGTAGGGCTCTGGACATTTTCTCGTAAGTCATATTTGTTCTGTTCTGTTTTTTTAAAGAGAAAAAGGAAAAATGTGGTGAGATGATTCACTGAAATCTTCCTAAGGCCCAAAAGGAGTTGCAGAACTATCACAACTAGCTAAAGTAACCAAGTCAGTTCAAGAAATTACACGTTCCACTCCTTTGCAGGCCCATCCTGCCCCTCCAGCCCTCATCACCAGATTTTTATGGGTTTCTTTTCATTGAGGGTGATTTAAGCAAGGAAGTCTAACAAAAATTCCAAGTGATTTTTTTCTAGTTTCTTGGATCACAGATAACAAAAGGCTTCATCAGCCACAAGAGGAGCCATTAGATGGAGGGAGATGCTGATGCCAAGTGGGATGTGACAGGCTTGCTCTTAATGAAAAGCACCTTTTGTAAAAGCATAAGAACAGTGGCTAATAGACTGAATCTGTCAGCAATCCCTGCCAAGAGCTCTGTTCCTCTGGGATTCCCCTCCATTAACTAGTTAATGCTTACAGAGCACTGTGGAGATTTGAGAGACTACTTCTCATGTTATACGGTGTATACCAAGAAGCCCATTAGGTTGTACATCTGCTTCTATACAGAGCCTCCCCTTCATTTTGGGAGCTGCTGACCCCAACACCACAGTCAGAGCACTGAGCATCACAAGGCACTGGCAGTGTGGGCAGCCCCCAGTACTGACTTGGAATAGCAGGATCAGTCCCTTAGGCTATGTCTACATGAAGAGCATTTTTCTGGTGCAACAAGCACTGGTTACTATGCTGGCAAAAAAACTCCCATCAGAGAGACAACTATACCTGCAAAGCCATGACTGCATGAGTATTAAGCAGCCGCCTTGCCATGGGCAAAACATGCCAAACTAGTAGAAGCATGCTTTTGCTTTGCGAGCCTCCATGTTAGGAGTTTGGCTTGGCACAGTCCAAGATCAGGCAGAAGACTGTAGTGTTGAACTGGATTTATTAAATGAGACTGTTCTGCCATGTCTAAAATGTCACCTAAGTGACACCTCTGCTTGCCTTGGCCACATCAACTCTGTTAAGAGAGGCCACATAAAAAACTCCTGTGGCAATTACTTGCTAACAATGACAATGCTTGTCCTGCAAAATCTAGGTTCTACTCATTGGGAAGCCCTTTGAAATACCATGTGTGCTTTTTCCATTTCTTATATACTAAAAGGCCACTGTGTTTCCCAAGTGGCTCGTGTAGCTTCAGTTTTAGACATGCAACATGAGACATGATGGTAAGGCCTGATTATTAGCACTGAGGCTGGGTAAAATCTGAACTCTCCGCTCCCAGTACTGCAGTCCAAGACCTCTGAGACAGATGTTCTTGTAAGCACTGAGTCACAGGAGAAAATCTTCACCTTATCAAGATTCTAGGCTATGTATACTCATATATATATATATATATGTAATCCATACATACTCAGTCCCAAACTGCAAAAATCAGTAACTCTTTTCCAGAGAACAGAGCAGAATTACACTCTTAAAAGGAAATACGTAATTTGGTATCTGTCACAGGACAGCGTGTGAAATCTGGATGTTGGTGCAGACAGGAACACAGAGAGAAAGCTCCTACTGAGAAATAATATACAGACTACATCTAATCAGAACATCCTTAGCGTCAGGTTTTGGGAAGAAATGAGATGCCTTGAGAGAGAAGGACCGTTAATTCCTGCACTCCTTGTAATTTTATAATTAAATGCATTTATAGGTAAATGCCTTTAAAACAAACCACCAGGTTCTGTATATGAAAGGTAGGTTTTAGTGCTTGAGGCTGGATGCTTTACATTTCTAATGTGCATAGAATGAAAGATTACAACTTTACAGCAGTAGTTTATATGCACAGGCTTTCTTCCTATTCCCCTTGCTTATAAGTGAATCCTATGATGTCACAAGAAGTGAAGTGCTGCAGGAGGGAAACTGCATTTCTCCCTTACCTTGTGGTTTCCCCACAGCCGGGCCAGCCCGTTGGGATCCACTATCCGAAATATTTTGGATTCCTTATCTTCCCATCGGATGAAATTTTCGTACCGGCTGTCAGAAAGCAGCTGATAAACATAATCCCAAAGCAACCTACAGTCTGTGAAGAGAGGAACAAGAAAATAGTGATTTTTTTTTTCCTTGGGACTAATACTGGAAACTTTTGGGTGAAGTGAAAGGACAGTTGGGATCAGGGCTGAAAGAGCTGCTGCAGTCTGAAATGGCTTGGTTGGTATAGACTAATGTTTGCAAAATGCAGTGGAATATACAGCCTCTTCTCATGCATCCTAATCCTTCTGGCACTAACTGAGCATCTTTATCATATTAAAAGCTGTATAAGATGACCTGCTGATCTTAGTTGTGTGCTTATTGTTGCACTGATGCACACAAAACTATCACTATTGACCCTGATGATGTTGCTGGCTCTTTCACTGGGGAAATCAAGAATCCTGCAACCTGCTCTTCCTTGTTTGATGCTGTCCCTTTCTGTCCTAATATGTCTAAAACATGGGCAGGGTTACAGCTTTCCTTTGTATACACCACGCAATATAAAATCTACCATTTTTTAATTTGCTTTTTGTTTTATTTTTTAAGGTTTCTGAAAAAAATTCCCAAGTATTGTAATTACTTGAGTGCTATTGAGAGGTTAAATACTTTCTATTGGGATAATTGAATTCAAATTTCCTCTTGGCAAAGACTCCTTAGGTCGCTAATTAAAGGTCTAACAGATACTTAGGTTTTAGTTTAGTGTTCTTCACTTTCATGGTAGTCTCTTGAGACCGAAGAAGCCAAGAGCTGAGCTGCTCCTACTTCCTGCTTGCAATGTATGTGCGCATAGCACAGCATAATAACTGGCAACTATGAAATATGTAAAGTGAATTGCACAGAGCTGGGGGTTCTGCTGCTGTCAGAAACAACAGGGGTTTTATAGCTCAACTGTCCAGATCCCTAAGATGGACTTACAGTTGCATTTTACTTTGAAAGCAAAACCAATCTCTGAGAGATGACTTGTTAAGAGTAGTTAAAAGGCAGGCAACCAAAGACATCCAGCTTCTAGGTGATAAAGGTGGATTCTTGTCAGCCTGTCTTTCTTTTTCAAGTCTGTCTGTCTGGGGTAGGAATGTGTTACAATGGAAATGATGACATGCTCCATATGAGAATATAAAATGCTTTCTGAAAACGGATATGAATAACATATTTAATGAGCATACCTGAAATGCTTAGAGATATTAACATTATTGATGTGTTTTTTCCATTTTCAAACTGTAAAGAGTATCTCTGAAACCTGTACTGTCTCTAAAATGGAGCTTACATTGCCAGGGCCCTTACTATAGACTCTCCCTACTAGTCCTAAGAACAATTCAGTAAAGCCTTCCTTTCCCTGTTCCCTCACCCGAAGTCGCATATGTAGGCCAGCCACCTATCCCATGGCTGCAGATACCAAGTAGGTAGCTGGCTGCAATGTCAAACACTGCTGCAGCTAACCCTTTTTGCGGTATGGTACAAGTGACTTTCCCTGGACCATGCAGGAGGCCTGTAGAAGACCATGAAACAGAAAGTCTCAATTTCTGTCATCTTTCCCCTCAGAAATTCATAAAACCCAGTTCTTTCATCACCTTTCCATCAATAACCTTTCACAAACACATACACTTAGTCTCTTAGATATGCATGTATTAGAAAAAACCCTTCTTTTCTAAATTTAATTTATAGAGAAAAAGGGAAGGGAGGTTATATTGCTCTGCTGCTTTGTGCCTTTTAATAATGTGGGGAAGTGCACAGATAATAGGGTAGTAAGGGGCCACGTAAGTGATTCCTTGACACATGTATAATTCATTTCACAACTCACAATGAAAAGCTGTACAGAAAATGATTTTTTAATGAAACAACTTTAATTCAAACCAAAAAAAAACCAAACCCAAAACAACAAAAAAAATGTGGTTTGGGTCTTATCTATCTATCTATCTATCTTCCTTTTCCTTCAATTTCCTTCTCTGACTCCCAAGGGCATATTTTACCAGTTGATCAGAGTTGGTAATACTGCTGCATTCCAAAAACTACCTTTTTTTTCCATCATCCTGTGTAATCTGCGATAACTTTTAACAACAAAGCCTGTACAGACTAGGTCAATGGTTCATGCTGAATTCACTGCTCTCGACCAGCTTTTCCCAAAGATCTCCATGCTTTGTTTCTATGCAGTCCTTCATTAAAATCACGTGTAAAGGTGATGTGATTCCCTAGGTCAGCAGTTAATCATCGCCATGGCAATCACTGGGCAGTAGTGGCCTAAACATTGGTGGTGGTCTAAAGCTGGCCCCACCTCATCTGCAAGAGGGGTCTGCCTTGGTGGGAGCAGGTTCAAATCAGAAAACATTCACTTAGCTGATATTTGTCAAGGAAAAATGAGACATTATTTTGGCCAAGGCAGGAATTTATTAGAAATCTGAGGGAAGAGAGGAAGGATGTGTGGGTCTGCTATTGAACCAGCACTTTTGGATTGTGATGGAAGTTTGCTGAGGTGGTTGGCTGGTGTATGGCCCCACTGGGAGAGCGCTGCAGGAATCTGGCATCCCAGTATCAGTCATTTGGTTTTACTTGGCCACTACTATTAGTCCTGGCAGGAGTGGTTCTCCCTGGGTTCAGCTGCAGGGATGGAGCTCCCGCAGAGGCAAGTCAATGTCAAGCTCTGTCACAGTCCTGAATGTGAAGCCCAGGACAGACGTTCTCCAATTATAGCAACTTATAGCTAATATTTACACAGAAATACGATTTACCCTAAACTTTATCTTCACCTCATTATTTGCAATGCTATGTTATTTTTAATCAGTAGCATACTACCTTAACTATGCTCTAGAAAATTTCCAGGGCTATAAATATAACTCTTACTGATGGGGATGGCAGACCCCTAATATCCTCTCTACCACGGCCCCTGGAAAAGTTTCAAGGAGCTGAAGGCTTCTTGACAGCTGACTGGAATTGCACATACAATGTGCACTGCACTGTGCCAGGGCTGCATGTTCACGTCAGTGTGGCCAGCAAGTAAATTCTAGTTGAGCCTAATGGCTTTGGTTATGTTCCATTAGCTGTCATTACTTCACACACACACACAAACACTCACACACACAGACATACACTGACACACACTGTGTCCTTCTCCTTCACAAAAACAGGAAAGTACAAAAAATTCGCCCCAGATATCTCGGTGGCAAATTACTGGACTAACAACAGGGCTTCAGACTCTAAGAAGAGGTAGGATTCAAGTGCAGATTTGTTTTCTGATGTTCACGTAATGTTTAGAATGGATTCAGGCTAAACTTGAATATAAATATTCCTCAAATGATAAGAACTCAGATCTGCATCTTGAGATCTTCACAAGAAAAGTCCTAAGTGATCAAGGGCCCCATCCCATATTCTAAACTGACGGAGCTGCTCAGACTTGCAGAGGTATTTAGTAGGCTAGTGTTATGTGCAAAAATACCCAACCACCCAAGTATCTCACACCTCTGTTTGCTTCAACAAGAAAACTGAAAATTCTGGAAAACTCTGCTTGGCTCTACAACCACTTAAAAACTTGTCTTCAAAAGCTACAGCTGTCTAGCAGCAAATTTAGATATACATTGCAATAATTTAAAGAGCTGGCATGCATCACTGCAATAATGGTAACACTTCTCAAGCCACTGCAAATAGGAAATAAAAAGCATTAGCTTTAAACACCAGTGGAAAAGATTTAGGCTCACTGACTTTCTTCTCACCTCTGCTGGAAGCCATGAGCGTGCACACTGCCAGTCATCATGGACCAGCTGATGCTTGGCAGCACAATTCAGTTAAATATATAAGCTCTGTTTGCAGAGTACCTAAATCAGTTTGCCTTCTTTCAAGTTTCACATGGGAGACTTTTAGGAATTTGAATACAGGCACTCAGGTGTTTGGTTTTGTTTTGGTTCGTTTTTTTAACAACAAATGATTTACACCCTGGGTATCTTTCTCCAGAGATTGCATGGTAAAAACCAGTGAGGTTTTAGAGGGGTCTCGATGGCTGACAGAGCTGCAGCAACCAAATAATCCATCGTTATTAAGCTAGTAGAGACCATCTTTAATAGGCCAATAGAGACTACAGGTCAAAGACTACTGGTAACTCTTTGCAAGTGTAACGAATGTGGGCTAGAGCCCATTTGAAGTAGACTGCAAGACAATGAAGTTGGTAAAAACCCAAGAAGAGGCAATGCTGGAAAATGCTATTAAAAGGAGCTTCTCCACTGGGAAAAGAGGCAACTCTACAGAAGGTTGGTGAAGACAATACAGAAAGTCGCATCCTCCAGGCAGGTCAAAAGTTTGCATACATTTTCAGGAATGATGGAGAAATGGAGCAAGGACTTGCATGTAGATCGTTGTTTTCTAGGTGCAAATCACTTTTCTGAGAAAAGTCTGGGTGGTGTGAATGACTCCATGAAAACTAAATCACTTCCTTGGCTGTCAGGAGGCCTCCAAAGGAACAGTCACATGGGGAACCACTCCACAGGGAGTGTGTTGGCTAGTGAGCAATGGCAAGAAAGCACGTGGATATTGCTAAGGCCAAGCAAGTTTAAAAGTGTGAGATTCAATAGGGGAGCTGAGTCAGGGCTGGTACCTAAATTTTTTGGCAGTGCAGCAATTTCCTGCCTTTTGGCTAAAATAAGCTTACTTAGCAAGTCTGTCTCTAACACAAGGAAGTATCATTTTGCCCTAACACACACATGTACTTTTTTAAGAGAAAGTGAACTCAAATGATTGAACTTTGTACAATCTGAAGGTGAAGAGATTTAGCTGTGCAGAGAGCTGGGACTGAGAGGGTTTAAGGTGATGCGATATCAAACAACCTAGCCAAACTGGATGGGTAGTAAACAGCACCCAGGAATGTGGCAGGGGTCCTAAAAGCTGGCATTTCCACGCATCACCATTTTCACAACTGTACTACTGGCAAGACTAAACTACATCATTTGCTGGGAATTAGGGCAAACTGTACCTTCAAATGGAGAGGCATGCTTACAACCATCTTCCTGCAGTTAATGATCCTAGGGAGATTTTTGTAGTTATGCACAAGGTAGTGATAAAGTGTAGAGTACTCAGCTGGCTTTCAAGATGTCTCCCATAAACACTGCCCTACATGTGCAAGAGGCAGCAGTTGCACACCCCTGCTAATAACAGCCATGTATTGTACAGTCTTGAGGTTGGCAGACCTAAAGCAAAGCCTTGGGAGCTGCCTTCTCACTCAATCCCCTGGCTGCTGCTTGGCTGCTAGGGTTGACACCAGGCACAAGAAAAACAGGCAGCTGAACATCTCTGGAGAGGATGAGGGAGAGGAGACAGAGTGGCTGGGGTTTAAGCAGTAGGAAGAAATCTCTGCTCACTAATAGCAGCAAGCTTGCCTCCTCACTCTAGATTTAAGCTGTCCCTTCACAAGGCAGAAGTGTCCAAGCCTTAGCCACTTCTCCTTGGCATAGTAAAACTCAGTTTCTCTTCTCTGGCTGAAGAAGAGCCCACACTTACAGCACTGCTTCAATAATGCTACAAAAAAAGGGGAAACTCCAATGTTGTAATTAAAAAACCCTTGTGATAGCCAAATAGCTACTGTGTGAGTGGAAGAATGTATTATAGATTCTTGATTTCAAATATCCTTTATAGGTATACTCTTCTGAATATACATCTAAAGAAGACTGGCATATAAACACTTCCTAATGGCTATATGATAGTAATGCATATCATAGCATCATAGAATAGTTAGGGTTGGAAAGGACCTTAAGATCATCTAGTTCCAACCCCCCTGCCATGGGCAGGGACACCTCACACTAAACCATGCCACCCTTAGAATTGAAATACCATCTCAGAATGATCTATAAACAGTATAGATTTTAGGTTCCTAGTATTTTGACACTTGTCCTGCCATTATGAATGACTTCCCTAATGTCATTTGTTTAAGGTTGTTTTGATGCTGCAGTGGTGAGAGGTCTTACATGTGTGCTCCCTTAGACTAAATAATGTTTACACATGTACAGGCATATACATGTAAAAACCTCTTTTTGTTTAGAGTATAACATCAACATGCACAGCAACATTTCCTGAAACACACACTGCATTTGACACCTCTGTGTTTTAAGAGAGGTCCATGATGCAGAATCAAGAGCTAGCTCTCCTCATGTAACAGCTACCAAAATCCTCTCTTAGCCACAGAAATGTTTTGTGAGACCCACTCGCATCTTGCACTGAAGATCATTATATGAAATAGGTTTGGTCTGGCTGAGGACTGACTTGGGAACTAATATGGCTTCACAGAGGAAAAGATCATGTCAAAGTAACGTTGTCATACTCCCTCTGACATCAGCTGAGGCATTACCCCTTGCTGAGTAGGTTAGCCTAAAATTTCTCCACCATGATATCATCTGGCTTCAGTGGTTCTATGATTTCTACCAGCTGAAGAGTTCTTCCAAACTCAAGCCCCTTTATTTTACAAGGTGATTTGTGCTTCAGCTGCATTTGTTCACAGTGAAGCGAACAATGGCTGTTTATAACAGCAACTAATGAACACTACTTCTCTAGTTTTCTGGTACTCCGGATTTGTAAGCACACCTTAAGTGCGGTTAGGGTAGCTAATGTGGCGATGCTCATAGTTTTAAAATGATGAACTGCTGAAACTGAGCTGTCCATAGCTGCTGTGAGAAGGTCCTAATCTCCCTTCCATCTTATCCTTCTTTCCTCCTGCTGCTTACCTTGTGCTGGCTCTGTTGTTAAGATTTCTCCATGAGCCGACTTAAATCACTTAGCAGAAGAAAATAAACCCTGCAAAAAACACCAGCTGTCTTTCTGCTGTTTGAGAGCTGAATCTGCATGCAGAAAGATCCAGTCAATGCTAAAGCCAGCAAAAAGAAGGTGGCAGACTCCACTGGCAGACCAGGTGAGGACGGGGGGAAAAGAGGGAGAGACACAGAAGGTCCTGCTCAGCCTACTGTCTTTGGTCTTCCCTCTTGCGGAAGAAGATCAGTAAGTCTCTGAGAAGACACACTACTTTGGGACATCTGGATTTGTTTAAACTGTAGCCGGAACCAAGAAATCACAAAGGCTGTTGTATAGAAAACATAAAAGACTGGGAAAGAACTCCTAAGTCCTGACTTGGTTTAGGCTTGCTGTGGAGATGAGCTCTAACTGCATTTTAACCATATCCTAAACTGTGCAACAGGCAGAGCCTTCTGGAAAAGTCAGATGGACTTTTGGGTTTTCTAACTGATGCATGAACTTCAGCAGACTGGCTGACACTGTAATGTGTTCAGGAGTACAGTGAGGACTACTCAGTTAACTTGCTTCCATCACACCAATGGAGAGGGAGGAAAAATAAAACTGGTGCAAAGGAGCGGAAAGACATATGGCTGGACCTTATCAAATCAGCTCCTGTATTCTTGCTGAAAACCTTTTCATAGCAAAAAATGAATAGATTGGGAAACCAACAGACAGCACACTGAGAAAGAAAGACGTACTACAGTAGGATTACTGCTGTGTTGAGACACAATCCAACCTCAGTAACTATCTACTTCCATGACATACTTATTTTAGCAGACAAAACTACAAGAAAAAAGTAACCAAGTCTCATAATTAAGGGGTTAAATGGCTCTGAGGACTGGGGCAGCATTGATGCTGAGATGGAACAGTCTTGCTCATCCCTATATGGTAATACAGGTCCAGGCTACTGAAGAAAAAGTTTTCTTTCTGTGAATGTTGGCTGCGGTTGGAAGCAGGATGGTAAGCTGGTGCAGTAAAGCCAATGTTTCTTGTGGAAAAATCTCTTGACAGACAACTGTTTGCTCAGCTCTGTAAATTCAAGCTGGGGCTGAGGAAAGAGGTTGCCAGATCACACAATACAACAGTTGCATGGTGCTTCTGTCTTGTACCCAAGCGCTGAGTGGGAGATCAGGCAGAAGGACAGCGGAAACCCAAGACTCTTGTGCTGCGAACAGTTGTGCTGAGAGGCTGGAAAAGTAACACAGCAAGACGTGGCCAAGCTCTACCTTTGGGAATAAAAAAAAACTTGTACGGGGAACAATGATCCAAAAGGTTCGTATCTCTCATGTGCTTGTAGAGAAGAGCACTCAAATCACAAAGAATATGTAATGGACAGGTCAGGGACAGTTTGATAGATGAAGACTTTGCAAGTTGAAGTCTGTTGTATTAAAAATGTCCTTTCCTTCCCTCCCCATCCTGTCTCATTTTCCTGCTCCAGCCCTTCATCCCCACCAAACAGACAGGTATTTCCAGTATTAGTTTCAAGTGTTGTTCTTTTGGTGCTCCACTACAGTGCTAGAAAGCACTCTTTCATTTATCTTGCTAAAACCTGCATTTGATCCTCCTGTGGCTTTTCCTCACCTTTATTGCTCATGAAGGGCAATGACTAGGAACAGGGAAAGTAATTCAACCTCTGCCTGTTCCCACGCACATCCTACAAACACCCCACAACCACTCTGACATCGCAACACTGGCCAAACACTTTAATGACGGGAATTTAAGAATTAAAAATGAAGCTTTATCTTTTGAATTGTACTTTAGAGAAGTGCAAAAAAGCAGAACTGACTTAACTACAGCAAAGGCATTCCCAACAAGAGTAATAATTTTTGACCCTGCAATGTAAGAATCTCCAGCATCTTCTGACCCAACAGAGATGGAAAACCAGTTTAAAGGTGCGCATTTGAATTAACATAAACAGACGCAAACTTCTGTATGCCTTTTATGGGCCTGTCTCCTAAAAGTGCAGTGTCAACACTACAGTGCATTTTCCTGGTCGAACTAAGAGGGTTCAAAGTGAAGCAAGTTTGCTTTGTAGAAGAAAATCTCATTACCTGCACAACTCTAGCCTGAAGAAAGTGTGTAATATATAGCAAAAATGAGTGACATGTTTTCATTAGAAGTCAAGTTTCTTGAAAAAGTGTTTAACAACCCCCAAGTGTTTAACCCCAGTGGAGACTGAGGTACTCTGAGCCCACTTACCCATCTGTCTGGTCATGGCATATAGATGCTGCAGTAATGACAAGGATGAAATCTAAATGACTGAGCTTTCCTGCGGTTAGTCCAAGCTTCTGAGTGGACCTGAACAAGCCCTGACTGCAATTTCTGCTCCTGTAACTGTGCAATAAGAATGAAGGCACCTGTAAAGCAAGACACTTCACAGAAAATCTACAACCACCTATCCAAGCTATTGCTATTCAGCTGGTGCTTGAGTGTCATTAGTTAAATTGGCAGGGAAAGAGCACTTTCATGCTGAAATTAATTGTTAATGCCATGTTAAGATGACTCTCAAGGTTATAATGAAAACTTCTATGAACTCTGAGTTTGACTCTCATCCATACTTCAGTCTCTTTATAGTAGTCTGGCTTTCCACAAGGGGCTTGAAATAGACGTGGCATATAGTGCAAATGTAAAAGTGCACATGACTGCAAGGGCAAGCAATTAAACAAGGCCAGTGACATTATCATTGTCATATCCAAATGAAAACCACAGGCCATGCCTATACCGAGATTCTCAGGTTCTTTCAAGGCTCCAATTTGTCTATATGAGCTACGGGAAGGAGAGTGAGCTGCCTGGAAAGTAGGCACCACCATTTACAATTTAGTAAAATTGTAATGCTAAAGTGAACCACTGTTTTGATTTCTGAAGCCTGTAGTTTGCCAGGCTGTAACTTGTAACTGTTCAGCTACTGAGATTGTCTGGTCATATCTGACCAGACAGCCTGCACTTCACAGAAGCCCACCAGTCACTACAATGTTGTCAAACCCTGCTAGAAACGTGCCTTATGACAGTGGTGAAGAGAGCCTTAGCAGTCTCAGGCATATATGCAGGTAGGCTCCTATGGTACTAGCAATGCTGTCTTAAAAAACCCTGAATACCTTTAAGTAAGTATACGACAAAAGCTAAGTTGCTACAGCTTGGTTTGTCAGCACTGGTCCTCTGCAAAGGAGGATACAGCAATCATTTTCAGTTTAGGGAAGAATTCACTGCAGTGAAGCTGGTGATGCTGATTCGGAAGGGGGAAAAGTAATGAATGAAACAGTGATGCACATCATGGGATGAATAGTAAGCTTGAGGGCTGGTGCACACAGCGAACCTGACTGGTGTAGGCTTTTCCCAGTATCAAGTGCCACAGCAGGTCTGTGTGGACATTCCTGTCCACCCAAGTGACTAGTAGAAGATGGCTTCTACTTACAAAGAAGTCTTGTCATCCTGGAATAAAGTCACTTACCAACCACTTAATGACTATATGAGGGAATTAGACTCAAGCCTTTACCACTACAACCTTTTGTGCTTACTGCGTTACACACGTAGACAACTCATAACCACCACCACTGAAAACAGAAAAGACAAGACTTGGTCTTGATTTGAGTTCAAGAAGCTGAGTTATTGTCCCAGTAGTGGATGGCCACAGTTGGGCAGGTTCTGCTTTTGCCTGGAGGGTCAAAGCAGAAGTGTTTGTATCACAGAGACATTACAACTACCTTTAAATGCTGCAACAGACAAAACCAGCAGCAGATAGCTCAGTATATGTTATGTACCCAGCTTCTCACATTTACAGCTAGCTTGGGTTGCTGTCATGAGGCGTTTAGTGAAGTAAAAAGCCAGGAAAATACCAGACTGACCAGTAGTGCAGGGTATTGGTTGTTCCAATTTTTAACTGGATAATACATTTTTTTTGCAAATTGGAAACTGCAAGTGGGAGGCATTACAGCATAACACAGGGTGTCACTAGTCACTAGTATCTAGAAGTAAATACAACCTACAATTCTGAGTGAGGGACTGGTCAGATGGCAGCTACTGACACAATGTACGGCATGACTTTGTTTTCTGGGCAGCTTAGCTCCCTTTCCAACACCTCTCACCAGCAACACCTTTCACCTTTGCATACTGTTCCTTTCTTTGTATTTACCTTGTCTGTTTGGACAGTAAACTCTTCGTGGCAGGGAATGCAGCACAACAGAGCTGATAGATACTACTGTATTTTAAACACTAAAAATCAAATAGAACAAGAAGCTGCATCCCCTAGAATAGAACAGAATTAGATAGACTATTTCAATCGGAAGGGATCTACAATGATCACATAGTACAACTGCCTGACTGATTCAGGGCTGATCACATTAAAGCATGTTATTTAAGGGCACTGTTCCTCTTAAACACTGACAGGCATGGGGCATCAACTGTCTTGCTAGGAAGCCTGTTCAGTGTTTGACCACTCTCTCTGTAAAGAAATGCTTCCTAATATCCAGTCTAAACTTCCCCTGGCACAGCTTTGAACCATTCCTGCACATCCAGTCACTGGCTACCAGGGGGAAGAGCTCAGCACCTCCCTCTTCATGTTCCCTCCACAGGCAGCTATAAAGAGCCATAAGGTCGCCCCTCAGTCTCCTTTTCTCCAAACCAAGACAAACCCAAAATCCCTAGTAGAACATTCCTTCCAGCCTTTCATCAGCTTTGTTGCCCTTCTCTAGACATGCTCAAGGACCTTCAGGGGCCCAAAACTGAACCCAGCAGTCAAGGTGAGGCCACACCAACGCTGAATACAGCAGGATAATCACCTCTTTTGATCAGCTGGTGATGCTGTGTTTGATGTACCCCAGAATGTGATTTGACCTTTTGGCTGCCAGGGCACCCCACTGATTCTATTGAGCCTACTGTGGACCAGCACCCTCAGACCTCTTTCTGCAGGGCCACTCCCCAGCCACTCCTCTCGCAGTTTGTACTTGCCTCCAGCATTACTCCATTCTAGGCGCACGATCTGACATTGCAACCTGTTGAATTTCATCCCAGTAATCATAATCCAATGCTCCGATCTATCTAGATTCCTCTGTAAAGCCTCCTGTCCCTGAAGAGAGTCAACAGGACCTCTAGGTTTGGTGTTATCAGCAAACCTGCTAATGTTGCATTCAACACCTGCATCCAGTCATTGATAAATACATTGAACAGGACTGGCCCTAGAATTGAGGCCTGAGGAACACTGCTGCTGACCAGACAGACAACTTGTCCAGAAGGATATTGTGAGGGACAATATCAAAAGTCTTAACTAAAATCCAAAAAAACTCAGGCACCACCTTCCCTTCATCCACTAGGTGCGTGACCTTATCATAGGATATCAGCTGTGAACAGTCAATATGACTGTGCCTGATGGTTATATTATTCTTTAAACGCCATTCAGTAGTACCCAATATGATCTTTCCCATGTTTTCTCCCCAGCCCTTCTGTGAGGGTTAACAGCTAACAGCTGCTGCAAAACTCTTAACTTCTGAGTTGCGCTTAGCTGTTGGTTTTTACCCCCTTTACAATACAGTATAACTGGGTTTTGTCTTCTTTCCCACCCACCTTCTCTACCTCCCAACATATGCCATTGCATCGTAACTGTGCTTGTACAGCTATTTTGTACAGAAAGGAAAACAAACTACTGTGGTGTAACTGCATCTGCATGAAGGACTTTGCTGGTATGTTAGTTAAAAAAAAATAACCATCCTACAACTTGACACAGCCATAAATGTCACATCAACATATCTGGAGCAAATGTGGGCACTGGGGCTATGGTCCTAGTGAGTAAGTTGAGGAGACACTGCTGACCAAGGTGCCGTGGTTTGAAGTTCAGTGCCTTGTGATGTTTAAGCTGTAAATGTCTACTGTCACAAATCTAACTCCTCAATCAGCTAAGTTCATTTTTCTTGTCCTCCATTAAAAGAAGCTTTCCAGCTCAAGTCCAAATTGGAAAAAAAAGCCACATCAGTTGATTCGCACTTTTTTTGGTGGAAATATTCACTCAAACAACCCCTTTTGTCTCTTCCCTTCCCACGCAAGCTTATGAGAAGTGATTAAGTTCTTTAAATTAAGAGGGAGGAGAATCCTTGATTCTGTTCCCCCTCCAACCTCTCTCCTCACACAAACCAACCAAACTACTATCCTTACAGAGCTCTGGGGTGGAAGATTTCCCCATGCTCAGAGCTAGCACATAGCCTACGCCCATCGTAAGTGCTGGTTTGTAGATTTTAGTAGAATGTGAGTCATTCATAGCTAATGCACTCTTACCAGGGGACTGCATTTTCAGTTTTGGCCATCAAACTGTTTTTATTGAGAAGTTGCTTATACGTGCCTTGGTACAAATACGTGGTGTTCATGCTACGCCCCTATACTCTCTGGATGTGTGGCACAAAAAGGCTGAGGCAAGTCAGAAGCAAAGCTGGAGGTAGATCTCTTTCATGACTTTGGCAGAGTAAGAATCTTGCTTGTCCTCATTCCAACAACAGTCAATAGTTTTATGAGCCAAACCAATAGAGTGGTAGACAGTGTGCCTCTGACTAGTTTAAACATTACCTGGCTTTTCCTTTGACTCCTGAAGGGGAAGAAACAAATCTAGCAGCTCAAAAAGTCAGATACAGCCCAGTTGCTAAGGTAACCCAGTTGATAAGAACAGCACACCAAGAGACAACAACAGGCACAACACCCATCTGCCTTTACATTCCCTTCCCACAAATTCAGAGCAGAACCAAAAGCAGTAGGCAGGGTGGGGCTCTGCAGAGGAATAGCAGTGCTCATCCTCCTAAACTGCTTGTACAAATGGCATAGGTCTGCCTCAGACATACACAGTGAACCTGCAACTTAGTGGGTTTTATTGGTTCTCAATTCCAACAGGACAGAGAGCCCTTGAGGGGAGTCCACCTGCACTACCACTGCTGTATGGCACTCTGCCTTTCACACTCATACGATCGTTTCGTTAATATCTGTACTGCTCAATGCCTGAGGAAAGAGGGAGTTGCATTTGTATCCCAAAGTTATAGTACCAGTGTTTGCTGTAGGTTGGTGGACACGCCTGTTAGTCCCCAAGAGCTAGTACAGAAAATGACTAAGCAAGCTGGAAATCCCAGGAACCTGCTCAGCGATGAATTTCCCCTCACAAGAAACATCCAGAATTGTATGAGTGAGTTTTAAGTGACTGAATCAAAAGTGAGGTAAATACTAGGATGTCATTATATTAATTTGGATGATTTCCTGCATGCTAACAAGTGGAGGTGAACATAGATATTTGAAAGAAAAAGGACATTTTTGACACCTAAATAAAATTTGGTTGTGAAAAACTGCCCTGGTTGAAGTCAACAGCAGAGCTCCCAAGGAAAGCTAAGGGAGCAGAACTTCAGGATGGCTGCAGTGAGGGTTTCTGGCGGTTGTGGTTCCACCAGGGCTGCAGTGCATGCCCCAGCAATGAGATGCTAAGAACACCCGCCAACACAACAACCCCTGCCTGTCCTTGTACCTTAGGGAAGTACCTTTTATGAGATATCAAAGTCTTAACATGTTTGATAACAAAACCCTCCCAGTCAGAGGTGCATTAGCAGTGGAATTTCCATTCTGCAGAAGAGCTGATTTCAGGCCCTTGTCTTGGCTGAAACTGCAACTGTGTTAAAAGAAAAAATAGGGAAAAAAGTTGTTTTCTTTTTCCCACAGAGTGAAATCCTTGGAGACTCTTTGGGGAGAACCAAGATGGACTAAAGAGGTAAAAGTAAGCCAGACAGACTGCCTGCTTGCTAGAGTTCAAGTTAGGAGCTGACTACCAACAAACACTGTTGCTGCTTTGAATTAGCAGTTCCAGTAGGGAAAACTGTCCATTACACCACCCTGCTAAACTCCCCTTCTGACATACTGTTAATATTTTGAAGTGCTGGCATAGCTAGATGACTATTGATGCCTGAGTTAGTTAGCTTAATCCTTGCCCGGCATACTTACAGAGGATGCAAGTCTGCCTTTGGATCATTCCCACACAATGACCTCTGGTTCTGACAATGTTACAGAAAAGACTCACGCGTATTGTGCTGAGAAGATAGCTAAATGTAATTTTTAAAGTCTACTCTAGCCACTGATGAATAATATATAGGACCTTAATGAGTAACATAAAGATACTTTATGCCTCTGCTTTGCTAGAAAAGTGTAAAATGGCCTTAGAGGAAAAGAGAGTAAGACCTTCAGCTTGAAATTCTATGCTGTAAAAGAGAAAGTGCTTTACCAGTAAAATTAATATTTTGAGAAACTATATTACATAAAAAGGTAGGAAATATTTGTCAGTGGTGAGCAGAGGTCATTATTTTGTCTGACAGGAAGTCCAGAGCTCTATTGATTGACCTGAAAACACAGTATTTGTGGATAGCAGCAAGTGAAAATACTGTTTTCGTTCTCAGCACCAAGTAATTGCATGCTGCATTTAAAAACAGACTCTATCTACAAGTAAACAGGTTTATGAGGCTGTGAGGTATCTTAAGTCTAGGAAGAATTCCTTTTACAACTTAAAATATCTGAGCTGGGAATAGAATGTATTTTGGAGCTTAGCCCAATGTTTCAGTCAGCAGCCCATGGGGCTTCCCTGGTAGCTGCTCCTCATCACTGTAACTCATGAAAACCACCCGCATTCAAATGGTTAAGCTAGTAGAAAGTAAAGGCTCTCCTCTCACCGATATAAACATGTAAGTACTCAGCTCTGGCACTGGACTATTGGTAAATCTTTTCTTTCCCCAACCCATTAGTCTTCCTCATCCATAAAATGGAAATAATGCCAGTGCTTTTTTTAAAAGGCTCTTTATAACAATACATCTGTATTGACGTATATTTGCCTTTTAGAAGCCAAGTGTTGTAGTGTCCATGGTCTCATCTCTCTCAAATCAAAGTGGCAAGCCATGGCTGGTCAAAAGCCTCCATGTTAACTACAGCAGTGTCAGTGAAGGTAAGGACACTCAGGTGAAAAAAAGATTATCTTAACATAAACCACAAATGCCCTTAAAAAGAAATCATGCAATGGCAAGAGCTCTAAATTGAAGGCATGGAACATGAGCTGTCTACACTGTTGATAGTAATCTGGGTTTTGTCACCTTTAAATTGGCTGTGAGCTCTTTATACAGTCTAGCAACAGTTCAGAAGCCATTACAACCTAACCAGACTAGCACTACCTTGTGCCTGTACAGCAAGTGAGGTTTGTTGGCATTTACATGAGGCACTGATGAGGCAAATTTATCAGCAGAAATCTAAGATGTTAGCAATCACCAGCTATGTAATCCCCAGACCCTTGGCCTCATCTGAACTGAATGCTTGAATACACCCCAGGTCTTTTTAGCATGAAATACTTAACCAGCTCTTTAAGACATGCCACCCATGCTGTTGGGTTTTAAGCTAAGCCACAAGACTGTAAATGAAAGCAGTTAAGCATGCAAATACAGCCTGTATATAACACTTTAAACTGCTACACATATTTACCAAGCAACTGTGTTAGGCTTAAATATCCATGGGCTTGGGCCCTGTTGCCCTGCAACCAACATAGGGATGGAAAGGACATGGAAGTACTACTTACAAGGCTTGTGTCACTGGACCCAGTGCACAGCATGTAGAAACCAGAGATTCCCAATTATGTAAAAAACTCCTCAGTTTAAATTGAAAATTACACCACCACCAACTCCTCATCTTTTTTCTTATATTCCTTTCAGTCAGGGGTTCGTTCTTAGAGAACACTTCCTTCTGAAAAATAAAAACTAACAACCCACTGATCTTCCAGTAGTACTTTATGGAAAGGAAATCTGCAGTGATGCAACCAGTAGTGTATCTTCTCTGCTATAACATTAAGTACATTTCTTAGCTTGCTGAGAATAGTGTGGGCAATAACAATCAAATGGAGAGAGACAAATGTCAGCCAGGCAAAAATATCAAAAGATTAATTTCTGTTACCTATCTCTATTATGTGAAATGATCATAGCTCTTGCTGTGTTTGATGTTTGACTAGATGGTGAGATATGTACCTTTTGGATTTAAAGCGGTAAGTCTTAAGAAAATAAAATATCTTCCTCATTAAAGCTAAGGCAGCACCACATCTGTAACAAATTTAAGGCATGTAAGGACAAAAAAGAACAAGGTGTTTTAAAATGTACCTCTCTGGACATGTGTAATACCCCAAAGCAGCTGGGTATCACATTGGCTCACTGCTGACATAAATGCATGGAATGTTTTTGGGCGTGGTGCATATTTACATCTCTCCAAAGACACTGGTTACTGGAGCATTCAGCCTATTTCTGAAGTGGCTGGATTCCCATTCCCCCTTTCTCTATTTACAGTTCCCTTTCAAGTACAAAAAACATTTTCTGTAATCTCAGCTTCCTGATTCAGCTGTTGTGATGTCAGTTATTTACGATAACAAAAGTGAGACAATGCCTGTGGTTTGTGTGGGACAAAGGCAACCTTGTTTCTCTAAAACGGGGACAATCCTAGTGTAAGAAGCACAGGAAAGCCACATAGTAGTACTCGGAGGCAGTATGAGTCTCGCCATCTCCATAATAGCGGGCTTGACAGTGCATTATCTCAAAGGCCACTGACAGAGGACTTTTTCCTTTCCATAAGACCGGACATCAATATGAATGCAACTCTTGGAAAACTACCTCTTTGCAGGACAAAGTTTTGGAGATAGGTATCTTAGGAAAGAAATGGACTGCTAGTCGGTAGAGAGACAAGTCAGTGTCAGGACACAACTGTTTCAATATCAATTACGTATTCTGTGGTCACAAGCAAGTCACTCTGCACCTCTGCTTATCTGCCACAAAACTGGCTTAATCATATTTAACTGTCTAAACCACAGATGTGAAACTTGTAGAATGCCAGTAAACTCCTGAGGTCACAGAGTGGCAAACTCTTAATACCCAGCACAGTTAGTTATGAATGAAAAGCGTCAGATTTGGCGTAGCCCACAGAATGTCACTTACCTGCTATTCTTCCAATTGGCATCGCATGGTCCTCAGGAGGGGATACAGACACCATGATGTGGTTCATATAAGCTAACTCTTCTCGGTGGGACAGGTTGATTGGCTTTACCTCCCTGTGAAGCCCATCCTCAGACAACCTTGGTGGTTTGAAATCGGAGTGCCTGGGGTTCAGTATCAAAGGATGCATAATAGGGCTGGGCATCAGCTGGATGACCCTGGTGTTCTCCTGGCGAGGGCTGGAGGGCTTCTGGAGCACCTCGGAATGAGGCGGGCAGTGGTTGTTTTCTACTGGGGACACTGAGAGAGGATAGGGCTCCTGCTGGCTGTTCTCGTGCTGATGCCTTATCCCTGGCACCCTGTCAGCTGGGGAAAGGCGACGGATAGTGCTGTCCATAGGGGACTTCAGTGGCCGCTGATCGGGATCTGGTGATGGACGGTGGTTGTTGGTGATGGGTGATCTAGAACGATGCAACAGTTCAATGGTTGGGGGGTTATGGTGGACCGTTTCTGTGGATGGTCTTGAGGGTCTCTGGACAAAGCTATCTGTGGAGAAAAAAACCAATACAGATCATCTATATTGTGATCAAGGTGTAGGATCTAAATGTCACACTACTAGCTGGACTTACTGAGTACTGCTTGGAAATGTTTGCTTGTTGACTTACTGCTTGTCAGCTTGGAAATGTTTTTTTTTGTGTGACCTACAGAGGCCCAGAAAAACACCATATAAATGCAGATACAGTTATTACTACACAGAATGAGATCAGTACCATGAAAACAATCTTCTTCCACCACCACATAAAGGTAGTTCCTGGGGAAACGTGTTAAGAGAAATACCATTTTGAGAAGCTGACTGGAACACACGTAAGGAAAGTAAGATCTGATTCAGCTGTACTGTGTTTCTGTGCAAACGCTTTGAAACTTATCTCCTGCCATTCATGTCTCTACATGTGGCTCCTGTTATTGTTCCATGATGAGCACTGTAAGGTAGATGGCAGAGATAAAAAGGGAAAATGTCTCCAGGAAAATACTGGTACTAAGTTTGAGATGTTAAAGGCTTGGGTCAAGGTGCAGAATATCTTAGTCTGAAATAAGGAGTGGGTTACCTACAAAAACCCCACTTTGTTAAACACTAGCTAAGTTTTACCTGTCTTGATATTAAGAGCACGTAGCATCAAATAGGGATATTTTCACCTTGTTTTATTTAGTATGTGCTGTCTACTGATGGGTTGTCCCAGGAGTCACTTCTAGAATCACTTCTGCATGAGTGTACTTCCCCAGCTGTGACCCTTAACAGTATAGAGGAGATAAGTCACGGTTCTAGGTCAGCTTCTTTACACACTAACTCCACTCACAAACAGAAATGTTTGACATAAACAGTGCAAACTTTCAGTTAGCTAAGGCCATCAATTTTGACTAGAGAAATTACTGACAAAGAGGAAAACACCACCAGAGCGCAGTGACTAACAGGTTGTACCTGAAAAACAAAGATCAAATTTCACGGCTGTTTATTGAAAGCCTTGGATGGTAAGAGAAGGAAACTGCTGCATACATGTCAAACAAGTAGCTGCCTATTTGTGGCTGCCTGTTTGTTCACTCCTTTTGTTCTGATCCTTTTCAAAGACTCTCTTATTCTTTTGTTAAAGCAGTGATACTCATTGAAGACCCTGTTGAGATGAAGACCCAGGGGCTCCCACTGCCCTAGAACCCAGGCAGGCATCAGAAGGATCAGCACTTACCCAGGGAGAGGCCTGACCAGAAACTCTAGATCTGAGAAAATGTAGAGCCAGGCAGTGACATGGCACCAATCCTTTTGCCTACTTAACTGGCTGCTCATCTATACAAGTGTACTAAAGTCTACAGAAAACCCTGAGATTTTAGGCAGAAGCCACATGGCTCCAGAATACTTATTTCACACACTTATGGTCCCAGACAAGAAAAATGCATTTGTACAGCTACTTAAGGTACTCACAGTGAAACAGGAGGAGGACATGAGACTCCAGAGTTATATATATTCTTGTTTTAACCCAACCAGCTTTAAATACAATGTGGCCAGCTAATGTGGGATATCCCAAATGTTTCCAAAGAGGAGTTAATTCACAGCTGTACATACCTCTGTGGCTGTCTTTTCTTAAAGTCTCCTTTCTTTGCCACAGTAGAAAGAAAACCAACCCCCCAGTCTTACTCAGTGTCCTATCTTCTCCAGACCATCCACATCCATCACTGTACATTCAAATGCACAGTGATCGTTCTTGGCCTGTAAATATAGACCAGAATATTGTATTGATTGTCCTACTTACTTAAAGTGCCTTGGCTGGGGGGAGCAGCTATCTTGAAAGCAGAAAGGAATGCCTTGCTGTGCTTTCCACCAAGCTCTCTGCAAACATTAGCTGGCTCTGAGAAGCTCCAAACGGAAGCAGACCTATCTGTCTGCCTCCAAACCACAGTGATTCTGAACCAGGACAGGAGAGAAGGCAGGGACCAAGAACTCTTTAAAAAGCAGCAAGAGGAATAATCACAAATGGATACACACTAGTGTTCACTTTCCTCCAAGGTCCTTCTCTTCAAATACTTAACTAAAGAATCTCCTTATAGTCAAAACTGCTTTTTACCATAAAACAATTCAAACCCAGCTCCAAGCAGTTCCATTGCCACAAATGACCCCGAACAGAATAAAATCCTCACCACATTCATTCCTTGGCACATCTAATGACTGCAAGTTGAGCACAATAGGAACAGATTCACTCATTAGTCTGACTCTTCATTCTGAATGGCCAACACTCTTTTCTTGAAAAGAAAGCTGAGAAAAGGAATTCAGCTCCCAGGAAAACTGCTGACCTATCTGATCCATATAGGGATGGGTAGGGCTGCATTCACTCTGAGAGTGAGCAGTTGCTGGCATGACAACTGCAAAGATTAGCACTCTTCCCTTACCCACAAAAGAAGTTCACAGAATGACAGTGCGAGCTTCCCAGATGGAATCCCATCAAATGACTCAGTGCTGCGTCAGAAGGACCACTGGAGAATTAGGTAATTCACTCTCGATTGCTCATCCCTCTTACAGGGACAGAGGCTGATGCCCACAGAGCAGATTCCAAGCCAAAGCCAATGCATCTCGAAGATACCCTGCACCATCGTTAATTGATTTCACAGTCAAACCCACCACTAGATGCAAATATTGGTCTCATCTGATTCTGGATTAACTAGCTTGTAATGAAAGCATTTTGAAGCTGGATTCAAAGTCTATTAGGAAATGGGCAAAAGAGCCAGTAGAAGAAAATGGAAAAGATCACTGGAGTAAGGAGGGATTCTAAAAAAGATCCATCACCTACAAAGTTTAATCACTCAAAATTGTGCCAATTGACACCTGTGTTACAACTTGTGAGTTAGGCAGGGTTAAGCTCTGCTTCTCACATTCATTCTCCTTTTTTTACTAAGCTGCATTCTGCTGGTGGAAAACGGTAAACTTAATTGTACTAGTTTCTCCCAAGTGAGTCTGTGAAACAAGAAGAAAGGAGTGTCAAAATACAAAAATAAATAAATTCACCTGCCTATAAATTCTTGGCATAGATATGTTCTGATTGAAGCTGTAGCTTCTTCTGCTTGTTCCGAAGTTCCTCTCACAGCAAAACATGAACTACTTTTTGTCATTACAAAGAAAAGTTTTAAGCAATAGCACAGAGTTTTTTAAACAAAATCAGTGGTACTATCAGCAGCCAGAGCACTGCGAGGGAGAAATCAAAGTAATTTCTTAATCCTGTGCTCTCACTTAAGTTGGACTAAACTGCAAAGGACTTAGGTTTTATGTGACACACATAAAAGGCCAACTCAACATCCCTGTGAAATCCTCTCTAGAGTGAAAGTTGCTCTGTATCTTTAATGTAGGGGTGTCTGAGAAGGCAGCTAGCATTTCTGTTTGAAATTTAGAGAGGGAACACTTGTGGGTGAATGCCAAGCTCCAGGAAAATATTGAGATTTTAGTAAAGGTCTCTGGAAGTGCCTATCTTAATACACCAGGCAACTGTCTCTTGCACAACTCTGCCAATTCAACTTCATCCTGACCTGTAGCACCCTCTTCTAATCTGAAATATTTACACAGCTGTGTGGAAACACTTTGGAGTGTCCTTATCCCACCTGCTGCTGTTCTGCTCTTGGCTTAGTCTCAAAGGTTTGCTGGTGCCATTTGATTCTGTCTTGGTCAGGCTGGCCATGGGCAACTTGTCCAGGTCTGACAGTACCTCTGAATCTTCTCTTGCAATCTCATACTGAATCTTCAAATGATCTGTGCATCTTTTTTCCAGTTAGCAGAGACTAGGGCAATATCTTAGCTCACTTCTATTCTCCTGTTTACTTGAAAAAGGAATAACACTACTTTTTTTCTAGAGGTTTGGTTTTGGTTTTTTAATTGAAAAAGTGAATTCTGCCTCATGCTTTCATGGAACGGACCTTTTAAAAGGCTTAGGCTTAACTATTTTTTCTGTTACTGGAGAAAACTAAGAATTATTTTAGTGTGCGTATCTTAAAAGAAAATAAAAGCTTAATGTTTCCATTAAAGGAAGCAGACTTGCATTTTGATCTGCACTAATAATGAGTAGAAGAAGCCTAAATCTGCAGTTCCACAAACATACCTATTCTTTTTTCAGCACCTCTGGCAGCCATGGTATGTGTGGACACTACTAGAAGGTTAACTAATAACCTAAACAAGTAATTCTGATAGTAGAAATGAGAGAAAACCTACAGAAAAAAAACCTTCTCTAAACATGAATTGCTCAATCAGCTCAAAAGCTGCGCAACATGACGGGCTCAGTGCTAGGAACTCTGGCATGATGTGATGACAGACTGTCAGTTGAAGTGACTTTGATTTAGACATTCCTCTCCGAGGCTACCTTCCTTCTCCCTTGCTGTGCAAACAATTACCTCTAGTTGCATCTCCAGGGTACCAAAAGTCCCAGCATCTTTGTCTACCTAATTGGTAATAAGGAAAAATGAATCAATGGGGTCAATAAAACTTTCTTTTCTAATGCCAGATTTTTTTAATCTGCATCTGGCATAGCTTTTAAGCAGGCTTTGGAAACAGGACAAAACAATAGAAGATAAATGGAGAATGGATGGCTGACTTCCTCGACCAGCTGATTGTTATAAAGCTATGGAGACAAAGGGAGGACGGTAGCTCTATTTAAGTAACTTTGGAGCAAGAAAATGACATAATTCCTCACAGCTTTACCCTACTTGCCTCTATAATGGCAGCTCGCATAAGAATGAGACAGAGTTACCTTCATCGTGATTCTGGTGTAATATGACCTCTGGCTGAGCATGGATTGAGTTCCCAGGGTGGAAGAAAGGTGTGAAGAGCATACGAGCTTTCCTTTGCTTCAGGATATGCTGAAGGAGTTCATACAAAACATCACCTGAAAGACAAACAGCAGGAAAAAGGAAATGAAAACCTGCACACTGCTGAGAAGACTCATTTAGCCATCCGATGCATGAATTCATGGCTCCTGAGTGCTATTTTCAGACCCAAACATGCTTGCAGTAAAATCCTACATTTCACTGATTTGCAAGGTTCTTCCCTTAAAGGAAAAAAAAGAAAAAGCAAAGTTGCACATCATGCCTCTGTGTGTGACTGTGGAAAAATGGGAGAATGACAAGACACAGCTTTTATTACCCCAAAGCAGAGTCTTTCTCAGGCTACATGATTGCCCATCCAAGAGCTCCAAACCTTTACAAGCAGTGGTTAGTTCAGCGTCCCACCTGCTCACAGCCTCAGTTTTTTAAACAGAAACCTTAGGACAGAGAATTCTCAGAGCCCATGATTTATGCACTGAGCTGCTGGGAGCAAAGATGGTCCTTTTAGTTAATTACTGAACAATTTACACTTTATGGGGGGAGGACACAGAAGATGTTGTAAAGCCTCAAGGCCACAAGCAGTGTGCTACTAAGATATTCCATTCCAGGAAATCCACAGGAAGAAGAACTCTCACTTGGAGAAGTTACTTTGTGACGGACTCAAAGACTTAAAAGAATTGTGAGATTTACCTATCCTGAACACCTTTGCTGTGGTGACAACTCCTGGAGATACTTGAGTGCTATAGCTGCCTCAGGAACTTCTCTGTGTCACTCCTGATGTCATGGTTTAGACTTCTGAAAAGCCCAGATGATCCCAAAGGTAGTTACTTCTAGCTTCTAGAATCTGTATGGAGCTCACTTCAAGAGGCACTATTAGACCAGGGATATAAGGCAGGCTAAGGAACAAAACACAGCGGACTTGCTGCTCTGCATGGGCAAATACAGTCTGTGAATTGCTACTGTATCACTCTTCCATGGAAATGCCTGCAGTGAATTGCAGTGCACCTTGTGTGAATTGATCCAGATGCTGTTTCTTTCTGGGCTGCAGGCAAGGCTATTCCTTGTTTCTCCCTTACTCTCTAACTCCCCGGCACCAGAATTGTTGTATCTTTCCTCAGTGGAACGTATCACCAGAACATTTAGGAGACGAATGGACAAACTGCTAGTTTTCTGTCTTTTTATGTATTACGTCTTGCACTGATGTCCTTCCAACATCATCTACATAACACCCTAGGTACTTCTACGTTTTGTCTGATGCAACTGGTCACACATTTCAAAGTGAAAATGTACAACAAAGGGCTAGAAGTCTCTCAACTTTTAATTCTGCTTGCTCTTGCTCTCTTCTGTTTGTCACTGTTCACATTACACAGGAACAGGTTGCAGCAGTAGCATATAACTTGAAAGAGAACTTTGTGAAGTTTCACTTAGAAAACCTTGGATTCTCTGGGAGGGTTTTCTCGAGTGTAGGGTTCTTTTTTAGCAGTTGTTTCTGTGAAATTGTAAGCTGTGTGCCATTCGCCCCTTGTCTCTATGAACTCCCAGTGCTCTATTTGTGGGAAAGTTCAGTGAATAGCATTAAACAGTTAAAGCCATCCTGCTTTCCATGATTCAACTTCCTTTATTTTTAGCATCTTGGCTGGTTTTACTGTCTCAGCAGTGACTTTAGGGCATTTTTAAAAGATGATTGCAATACCTGAAAATCTACTTAAAAACAAAGCCTCAAGAACCCAGTTACCTTTTCCATGTTTAGTACATGAAAGGCTAAAAAGTGATTTTACCACATAATTTGCATCCTTGAATGCAACAGTGGCATAAAATCATAACTAGTGCTGTAACACTCCAAGCAATAAGGTAGCAAATTTGTACCTCTTTTTATTTGGCCTGACAGACTTGTGAAAACATCCATAAACCTGGTCATCTTTATTTTTTTTACCGAACAAAACAGTTATGTTTCTGCACCAGCCAGATGCAGTAATGCTAGTTAAGAAGATGAAAAGCATTTCTCACTCTCTTTCCCCTGCTGCCTCCTTTCCCTGTCCAGCCCTAACCCGGAGAATAGCTGTGGGCTGTGAGCCCACTTTATCGCTAGGATCACTCTGGGGAGCAGATGCAGTTCTCCTGGTTTAGCCATGAGGCACAAGGGTACAGCTTTTATGCAACTACAATGTCGAACAACTTAATGCCTCTATGGCAAACATTATTTCATAGTTCTTAAATTTCATATACAGTTAATAATCTGGGAAATGTTGAGGTAACGTCCCTTTACCTATAGTCATCTAGATTTTTAGAGACTGACTCAGATGTCCTCTAAAAGGTTTATTATCAATGGGGAATACCTGGAGAGAAGAAGGAGAGAAAAAGCAAAGGAGGAAGTCTTTAGTTTGGTGATTTCATTCCAAATGGAGATAAATAAGAGCTTAACCTTCTGCATAAAGGGAGGCTTTGCAAGCCTAACGCTCTTCTCTGGGAACACTATTTCCAGCCTACAAATGTTTTAATCCTACTAATTTCAAGTGCCCTCACAGCCTATAAGGGGAAGAGCAGGGGCACAACTTGCAGGCAGCAAGGCACTGGGATGATAAGGGGAGTTGCAGACAAGATACATAAAAGTGTCCCTTACAATCCTTGTCCACATCCCTACTTTCAATACTCCTTTTGCCTTAAGCAGGGCTAATTTTCTAATGAAACAATTCAAAGTTTCTAGGCATCAGTTTTCACTACTGCATTACACTGTCAATAAACATTAATTGGCATTTTCTTCCATACAAAATTAGTTCTGGATTCAAAGTACATGCTTATAAAACTTTGTATACACTAAACATAAGCCACAGTTTGTGAGGCAGATTCTGCAGGAGGATGGTTGGGGGGATGCATCCAAGGGAGTTGCCAAGCAGCTTGATGCAGAATTAGTGCCATGGCTTGTTTATCAGCTGGATCCAAGCAGCACCAGCTGTACTTCTGCACCTAGTGAGCCTCCTCACAGCAATTCTGTCACTCCTTGGTCCAAACTCTTTGATCACCTATGGTGAATTATGAGCCTTTATGTTTAACAGGAGTACCCTCTATGGTCACAAAAGAAAAGCTCACAAATCACATTTAGTTAAACATCCCTGACAAAGGAAGGCAGAAGCTTACTCTGCCTGTGAAACTGGAGTAGACAGAACCCAGGGGATATAAATACAGGCAGGCAATACACACATTTCTACATCTTCTTTGTGAATAAATGAAGACATAATTTGAGCAATAAGCAGACTGATTCACACACCTGTTTGTGCTGTGCCTTGGGCTGGACTTCAGCACAAGATGAGAGAATAAGGTAAAGTAAAGCCCACAGGGGCTGTGAAAGACAGGAAAGGTTCCCCAGGGAGGAGTTTTGCAGTCACTTTTAGCAGCACATCAGCCAAGCCAACTGTGAGACAAAATGCTAATACAGGCTTCTTAAAGAGGCTGCAGCATTTGGTTAACTTCCTGCTGTAGTTGGTCTGTGAAAAGATAAGCCTTTACAGGGAAAAGCTACAAGTCACAAAGTGCTGCCAGAGAAGGTTGCTTTCTGGGACTTTTACAGGAAGGTTTAACCAGAAACAGGTTTGATGTTTAGGTTTGAATTTGCATTCAAATTTGCTTGCAACTCAGGTGCATCAGGGTTGCATTCCCTCCTTGCCCTTTCTGCCCTTGCCCCACACATTGTGTTTCTGTCCTCCCCCTCCTCACCCAGTCCACACCAACAAATGTGACCATTTCCTGCTCTGATCCTCTCCAGATTTCATTGCAGCTTCCTCCCTCTTTTTAATCACAGCTTCTGTAAATAATCCTTACCTGAATGAGGAGACCGGTATCGAAAGTCCTCTTTGGTCAGAAGCAGCAGAGCCTTGCCATTCATCTCAAAAGTGCTGCTCTCAATCGGCCTCAAGGAAAACTCCTTCTCTGCCCACCTGAGCCACTGTGCCACGTCATCCCTGCTCCAGTAAACGGGCTGCAAACCTATGGTGGGAAGAGACCACAATTTTGTTACCAAAATGAGACAAAGCATGGGAATACAGACAAACTTCAGTGAATCCTCCTTTCTCCCCACACCATAACATGCAAAGTCACAGGGGAAGGTATAGGAGAGGGATGTCATGCTGACGCAGGAATACTGTAAGCACTGGACTATGATATACTTCATTAGTTTAGGCACCTTGGTTTATCTGTGACATACTGAGAAACAAGAACTACCTCAGCATCCTGAAAAAAGCTTCTAGGACATTATTGCATGCCAGGTTTTCATTGTGAAATGGAACTTTCTCCCAGTGCTCTTTCTGAGGTGCAGAGCAGTCAGGAGGCAAAGTCCTTTACCCCATCCATCCTCTGTGTGTATCCTTTCCTAGAACAGAGGTATGCTCTCTCTTCATGCCCCTTGTAAAATCATCGATGAAGAATAATAGCTCACCTCGCAGATGCCAGAGAGCTATGACTATACTTCCTTCTAGGTGGCTAGGGTCTGTAAAGAAGGGCTGCTTATGCACGTGGTTATCAGTATGGGTATGGTTGAGAAAGGTGTATTCAGACTGGCCGATCACTCCTGCAGATGCTATTGTGCTAGCAGATGTTATTCCCACACTGGAGAGGAACAGAAGTGCTGAGGCTGTGGCATCTTTAGCACTGCTTTAGCTTGTGTTTCGTGTATATCTATAAAATATAACCAATGTAACTCTGTCCATAGAAGGGTGGTGTGCCATTTTATAGTAAAATAGCAGGTATGTTCAGTTTGGGCACAGAGAGAAGAAAGAAAATCTGGCACTCCCTTTCTCCCAGCCAGCTCTTACAGCATATACAGTCTAGACTACTGTGTTTACTCACAGGGGCCCAACCAAGGTACCATGAAAGTCAAATAGCTTTTGCCTGCTACCTTTACTAGGCCCAGGCAGACTGGCTTGGGAGGTGTGACAATTCAATATCTGTTTTACAGACAAATCTAAAATAGCTTCCTTCCTGGGGAGAGAAGGCAGCAGGGAGAAGAGCTGTTTATACCCAGGTACAGAGATTATCTCCAATCCATTGGGAGATAAAAGCTTTCTTTTCCTTTCCCCCTCATGAGATGACTCATTGTTTGACTTGTTACAAAGCTTCACACTGTGCATAGGAACACAAAATTTGCCGTATCTGATCAGATCTCTGGTACACAGCCTCTGGCAGGGGCTAATTCCTTATGCTTCAGAGGAAGACAAACCTTCCTTCCTCATATTGCACCTGGCTGATTGTATGATGCACATGGGAAGAAATTTCCTTCCTGGCACACCATTCTCTGAGATCTGACTACCCTCCTCCTACCAAGCACTAAAAGAAACCTGGGAGAGTTGTACCACTGTTTTGTTTTGGTTTTTACTTCTTTAACAGATAGGCAACCCAATTTTCTGTTTTAGCGAGAGGTCACACGCAGTGAATTGTGTTCTGCTGCTATGCCAGATTCCCAGACAGCAGCTTTGGAAAGTCCCAGAGCCACAGCTGCATACAGAACTGAATCTCAGTCGGAAAAGGAATTGAGATCAAGCTTGAGAAAGGGTCAGAGCTGACCTAAGGAAGGAACGTCTGCATGGCAGCAGCAAGAATTTCCACTGGCTTTCAGCTGCCCCTTAAGCACTGTATTATGTGCCACACAGGAACAAGAAGTAGCATTTATTTATTTGTGAAGGACTTATGTTTTTCCCCACCCCCCAGTGGATTAGGGTCGGATTATTGGAGTCAGAGTTTTCTGCAGGACCTTTCTTTTTAAAGGGAGTGGGGTGTGGTGTAGATCTGCTCAGAGACATGGAAACCACCACCTAAAATGCAAGAATGAGGTCCATCTTTCACTGACTACAGGGCTATTTCTGCAGAAAACACACTCCAGACCCCATGCCATGCTGGGCAGCATGTATACTGACTGCAGTTAAAACAGAAAGAAGTCAGATGTGATGCAGCTGGACCACAATACATGAAAGATTTTACAAGTCCATCTGAGGAGTGCTTGAAATGCTCATGCACAGTTTCTTTCATCTCCCACCTTGCCATGCCATGCAAGTGACAAACTGCCTAAAACTAACAAGTGGAAATTTAACTCAATTTCTGACATGTACTTCACAAGATGAGGAACAAAACATAACATAACTGGGAAAATCAGGCCAACATGGACAAAGCTGTATGATAACTTCACGTGAGGTGCATGCTCCCTTAGAGATAACAACGTGATAAAAAAATCGCTCTCTGTACGAACACAGGTCAACATTTCCCATGTGCCGGTGACAGTGTATTTCCCCCTTCTGTTCAACTAATACAAAAATACCACATCTAAAGAGAGGTTTAGATTGATCATCACTAGACCCAGAACAGCCAAATAAGCTACAGTGACTGGGACAACCACGTGACACCTCTGGAACAGACCCAACAGTTCACGCTGCAAATCAGGTCTCTGCAGCACCTCCAAAGCTCATGAGAAAAGCCCCAACATAGTATGACCTAGAACCATTTGGCTTCCAGTTACAGGGTATCAGCAAGCAGGCTGCCCAGCTCAGCTTGGCTATGGCTAACAGGAGTGGGTGTTACTTACAAACACTTATATTGTGTTTGGGAGATACAAAGTGTCATAAAGTAAGTTCACAGCTTTTCCCTAAATGGATCACCTCTCCTCTCATTTCCCTCCCTCCTGGCTACTGCTGTTTTCCTGGGAAGTTAAGTTTCTTCCAAAGCCCCTCTTTAGCTGCCTGCCTGCACTCCATGCCCACTTGCTTTGTGAGGCTTAACCAGTTTGGCCATCGGAGGAGGCTCTTCTGGGGCTGCCAGCCGCTGTTGTTGAAAGTGCTTCGGAAACTGCCATTCAAAAAGTAATCCTTTCATGTGCAGTACAGCATTTACTAAACTGATATTCCACCTCCTTTGCCTTTTCTTAAAAAGAAGCAGTTGGGTTTGTGGAAACAAGGGCATGAGAGGGTTGGCTTTGCATCTGAAGGGATTTTATAGCACAGCACACATAGCTATCAGTAGGTCCTGAAAAAGTTTTCCTGTACTCTCCATGAAAGAAAAACTAATCCCACTTACATTTTTCTTTTTTAGATGCTGTTTCTTATTTTCCCCTCTCCATCTTCTCATTTATTGTCACGCCCATAGTGGAAGAAAATAGGTTCTTTTTATCTTTCCAGTTTTATTCTCTGTGAAAGCTAACAGCACTGTCTTCAACAAAGATACTTACCAAGTAGAATAAAGTGAGGAAAATGAGTGCTGTGCTACAAAATGAGGACAGAGTTTTACCTGCTGAACTGACTGTTGGAATCAGTGTGAAAAGGTTTTGCTGCCTTCGGTAGGTGTGGATCAGACATGGGGGATACTGCCTTTCTCCCAGTCTGCCCTCTTGGCGGCCAGCATCACCAGACTTCAGAGGGTAAATTAGGACCTGGGAGTCGGACCTGGCACTGCTCCCATCTCTGCTGCTGCTCTGCTGGCTGAAATCTGGCAAGCATTCCCAACCTTGGTCTCCCTACCTGTCTAGCGAAAAATAGCCAGCAAAAAACTTCTTGAACTTAATAGCTGAAAGCAGGTTAGCCAAAGCCATGTAAACCATAAAAATCTGTCTCTGAGATGTCCATTCTCTAGTCTGTCTTCTGTCAACTTCCAACCGCCACCTCCAGCAGAGTAAAATACAACGATTTATAGACATGTTTACAATCTGACAGCTTCATATACATTAAACAGAGAACAAAATTAGTGGTCACCTTTCTAATGCCACAGGCTGGTGCGCTAGTGTCTTTAATAGATTATCTACTTCTGCTGCTTTTTCCTCACTGAAGTCCTGTTTCTAACACCTCTTGAGCTATCTACCTTGTAAATGGTGAGAGCTATCAATTTTCATGCTGCAGGGCACAAGCTGATAACCATCTGTACTGCAGAAGCAATCCACTCTGCTCCTTTCTATTTTTGTCCAGCAAAAAGAAGTATAATGAAGAGGGGCTGATGGGGTAATTTACACCTTGAAGTAGCCAGTCAACTTGTTTAGGTTTGTTCAAGCACCTACACAGGTAGACATACACACATGCATGAAGTATAATGTATTGTTCTGTTGAAGAGGTGATAAGCTGATGGTCTCTAAAGAGTTCACTTTTTGACAGTGAACCCCTCAGGAAACTTGAGGTTGGAAATACTGAGTGCTCTGCTCACCTAGTATAATCTTCTGCATGTAAAACTACACAGCCAGCAATATTTGCATCTGATCACAAACTTATGGTGAGGTTACAACTTTGATTTTTGAAGAGATGTAGCCAACCTTGAATCTTGCCAAGCACTCATGTTCAGCATTGCTGCTTTGGAAGACAGAATATGTGTTTTACAGTATGAGTTGCTACGTACGGTGTATGTAACAGATACATCTAAAACATGAAATATAATGTACCGTAGGCTGTTTTCACCTTGACTCATTTTGGAACAATCTGAAGACACAAATCCAATGCTAAATGTACAATACTCACTGAGAGCTGCGGTTCCGTTTCAGTTTCAATATGAGGACTCAACCACAGGACAGAATGCATGATGGAAACAGCATTCACAGTAAGTTTCATCTAACTTTTTCTTCCACCTTGGCCAGGCACTCCATGCTTACACCTGGCTGCCTGGCAGGCAGGAGGATGAGGCGAGAAGGGGGTAAAGACAGACCTCTCATTTATCCCTGCTTTCTGCAGTGCAGACAGAATTCTTCTCATTCCCACACCAAAAACTACTTACCTCAGTTGGGCAAACTGTAAAGGGGCCAGCACACGCAAATCAGCAGCTGGTTCCAAACACCCAGGGACAGATGCATCACCACTGGCAGCATCAGGCAGGCCAGCTGACTACAGGACAGTACTTAAGCCTATAGTAGGAAAATGATGCTGCAGAAGTTCAGAAGAATGTCTGCTACCAACGAGCTCTAGCAACTGAAGCTCTCTTTTCTGTTATTAAGAAAATTCTTCCGTGTTACCCACAAAGCACAATTCGTAGTTCTGCAAACCATGGTGAATGTCAAGCAGGACAGGGGCATGAGGTTGTGTTTTTCTCTTCAGTTCTGTATAAAGGTAACATGGTCTAGAGGAAAATTAGGATTAGATTCAAATCCATCTCCCAAGCTCTGCCAGGGTGACTTTTAAGAGTCCCCTCCTTCTGTCTCACTTCTTTGTTTGGAAAGTTAGGCTGCCTAAATGCAAAGAGGTGTTATGGGGCTTGGCCAGTTAACAACTGTAATGCTTCAAATGTGCAAGAACGCTGCACAGCTTCTTCAAATGACTGCAGTTCAATACTCCCACAGTGTCATCTCTGCTACTTTCTGGTTCCCTGTTCAGAGGTATTGATTGCTGCTGCAGACCAAGGGCCCTGTTCTGATACTACACTCAAACCTGACAGCACAAACCAGGATGTGCTGCTTGCTGAGAAAGGCTGCACTGAGCTCAACAGCAGTGTGCCAATCACACTGAAGGGGGTTCAAATTGAAGCCTAAGCTGGGTGCTTAGGTCCTCCTGAGGCAGAAATTCTACTCTGTCTTTGCTGGAGTTGCTGCAGCAATCTCTTTCCGCAAGTGCATTCCCCATAGCTATCAGCACTGGCAGGCTCCAACCCACAGGGCACTCAGCAGGTCCTCAAGACTACCTCTGTTATGGAAGGTAAAGACAAGCAGATTTAAGGACCTTGCTTTCTCAGGAGGCCCTTGTAATTCCTCAAAGGAAGGGAATGTGTGACAGAGAGCTTTGGTGTGTTTAGCTATCCCCATGCAGATGGACAGCCTAAATAACTAACTTCTGGGATACTTCTTGGGTTAGCATATATGTGGAAGATACAGCCCTTCCACAGGATAAACTCTGTATCACTGGTGGTCTATGCACTTGCTGTTATGAGTAGGGGACAGAAGTCTGGTGTGCAGTGATGTTCCTGACCACTTGCTCTTTCCACTGGATGCCACTTGACCCAAGTAGTGAAGCAATGGCCATTCATTGCTGCTGGGCTGCAGAGATTGCCTCAGCCTACAGTACAGACCTAGCTCTGCAGTTTTGAGGCTCAAAGATATGCAAAGGTAGAAAAGATGGAAAAAGTTAATCCTGGCTAATCCTCAGAGTGAATTATTTGGGAAGTGAGTACAAACTAATACAAGGGAAATGGATGGCAGCACATGAAAATGCACCTTTACAGGTCTTGTTAAGGAAAAAAATGAGTGGATAGGGAACAGAGGAGTCATGTGATAGGCAGGAAGAGAGATGCCACTGAGACTTGTGTGTTCTTTAAAAAGGTCTGAAACTGCCTGTAATCAGAATGACAAGGCTTTGGGAAGCTTCCTACACTGCTGGGAACAGAGGGCGAAGCAGCTTTTTCAGTAGCAACTGAAATAAAAGCACAGGCTCATGTCTCCTGCTGCCCTGTTGAGCAGGGTATGAGAGGTTCAGCACAAGGGCAGGTAATGCTCTGTGCACTGCGTTGGCTCTGGGGCCTCTGCATACGTAGATGTCAACCTAGTGGAGCACTGGGCTGGGTTTCATGCTGGCTTTGCTAGCACTGTGTCCTGTGACCCAGCCTTTCTCACTGTCTGCACAGAGACCATGGAAAGTTGACACACCCAAATCCCTCAGGGCTTCAGGGCCATAAAATAAACAAAATTGCTTTTCTAATGCAGCCTTTGGAAAGCCCGTAAGAAACATATTGATTGGAAAACGCTCGATTAGAATGATCAAGCTCTGTGCTCTCGTACAGGGAAATAAATCTACAGGGAAATAAATCTCTTTGATTCCCCACACCCAGTGCCAAGCTCTGCTTCCTGGAAGCAACTATGGCCCTTTCTGGAACTGAGGTGAAAATCCCATGTTCCATCACCTCCCCTGACCTGCTGACATTACACATGGTTGGCATTTGCTGATCAAATGCACAAGCAGGACTCTAAATTAGCTCTCTGGGCTGAGATAGCTTGCTGATAAATGATGGCAGATGAAGTCACCACTACAAAACCCCCACAAAATGTGAAGACTGTGTAAGTGTGAAGGAGGGAGGAAAGGCCACACTCTACAGATTTCTACACGAAGAATATATTCTTTCTCACTCTATAGCCAAACTCTTTTCTTTGCAGATACAGGTTAGTAAATGAAGTAACTCTCTTAAACAAAATTACCCAGCTATGTCTGACACCCCACACCCAGAAACAGTCAGAAAAGTCCCTGAACACTGCAGACCAATTCCTAAAGTCCTCAGAGTTTGTATTCTGACTTGATGTCAGAATAAAAACTCAAGCAACCCAGTCACTTAATGTGGCCAGTTGCGCTTTATTTCTTGTAACCCAAAACAGTATTTGACCCATAGCAACTGCCTCTGTGTTTCCCCCTGCATCCTCTGGAGCTAGCTTACAGAAAAAGTGGACCTTAGGATGCAGCTCTGCGAGCTGGCTCATTTTGGGATCAGTCACAGAAAATGTTATAATGCTGGAGCAGTCTACCTGCTGCTGACAGGCAGCTGGAGGCCTGAAAAGGGAATTCACCCAGAACAGGGCAAACCAGTCTACATAAATGGTGTTGCTATGCGTGCTGAAGTGGTCAGGGTGTGAAGTTCTGGAAGGGAAAAGCTACCAGCTAAACAAGTGAGCAACTGCAGAGGTGATGAAAAGACCAGCCTGTTTTCTAGGCACGCATTCCATAAGCCATGTCCAAGAGCTTTCAAGAACTGCACAGAATGGCTCCAGCTTCCTTTCAAGTTGTCTGCAAAACCTTCCTAGAAGCCTCACAAGAGCTCTGCTTCCAGGGCAGGGTGAAGGCTGGGTTTTTGCATCTGGGCACCACATTCACAGAAGACCAGACCGTAACTGTGAGTCAGTGAGCTGTGGACAGCACAGTGCTGCTGTACAGCTCACTGCAAGCATCAGCCACTACCGTGGTTGCTGCACACAAGGAAGAACTTGCTTGGGTCCCAGACCCCTCTGTTTGCTCATGTTGTGCCCACAAGCAGAGAGGGCAGGTGACCACAGGATTCCTAACAGAGCGGCCTGTGCAAAACAAGCAGCTGGCAGAGGGATGGGGAATGGGGAAATGTTGGTTTGGATCTGCTCCCAGTTATAGTCATAATCCACTCCTGACTCCTTCTCCACCAATTTTTGGCTGTTTCCCATGGAGCAGACATTGCTTTCCTACTGCTCCTTTCCAAAAGGAGCTGAAAGAAACGTCTTCTGTTGCTTTTTCCCTTGTATGTGCAAAAACTGTATCCTATACAAAAGGCAGCTGAGCGCTGACAGCGGCACGGGTTAGCTAGCTCAGAAGACAATGCTGCCAGAAGCAAGCAGTTTTGCAAGCAGAAGTCAAGGAGATTATAAGAACTTTCATTTTCTTCTCAGCAACTCTTTATTGTTTGAACTCAATTTATCTTAATCCAGGTCAAAGTTTAGGTCTAACAAACATTCTTTTCAGCCTTCCTGAACTGGATACAGCCACTGCTGATATTACTATTAGTAATACTCACTCATTTACACCATTAAGTGCCTTTCAACTGCAGAGAGATTAGGCTGTTATATCTGTTTAATAGATGTGAGGCACAGAGTCATTGGTCATCTGCCCATATACTGAATCTGTTATAGGAGGGATCAAATCCGGGAACTACACTCTGCTCCTCTTTACAACTGGACAAATGCAGAGCATCTTTATATCCTTAACACCTACTTTTCTTCCTGCTTTTTGCGCCACTTAGTTGGTGCATCCTGGCAACAGTACTTTTAAAGTAAAACCCCCAAACCTGTATTAGAATGAACTGTCAATATACGCTGTTTCTTTCTTTTGATACAAAATAGCCTTGATCCTTGGCTGGGGTGTTGAAAATTTGTAAGCAATTAGAAATAAATTTATCTTGGTAATCTTGAACAACATATGTTTTTACTTAACTCTCTTGCCTGCTGCCTAATTGCTGTACAGTGGAGACGGGTGCTTGGATTATTACCATGCTTACAGTATGTGGCAGCAATGCTGGTGCTGGAACTCAAAGCTCCAGTTTAAGGCCCCTAACCGACACTCCAGAAAGATGCGAAAACCCAAAAAAACAGTTGCTAGCAGCAATGAATACAGCTGCTAAAAAAAATCAAATGGTTCCTTTCAGCAGTTTATTACTGTAGCCTGTCATCAGCTAGGTCACCTCCATCTTACAGTGGCTGCAAACTTAGAGGTGATTCTACCATTCTGGAAAAGAGAGGTTAGGAAGTCCTTTTTGTACAGCTGAATCAAGTGGAAAGTTTTGAAATCTCAATTTCACATGCCAACAAAGCACCACCACCAACAAAATAAGACACTGTAATCCTCCTGTATTAAGAAGCTGCTTTTTTCTCACAAGGAGAGTTTGTTCTCAGAGGCTCACATCCTGAAAAAGCTGGGTCCCTTTCCCTTGAGGAATTTTGGCTGGGACTTTGTTTCCTAACTCAACTGTGATTGTGGGAGCTGGGGAGGGGAGAGGGTGCACACAAAGAGCATGTTTTCCAGACTGTTTCCAGGGAACGTGAGGCCAGCTCCACTACAGAACGGCCTATGCTGTGACAGCAAGATGTCATCTGTTGGCTTCCTCTGTGCTGGGGCTTCAAGCCTTGCGCGCTGCAGCCGCACTTGTGCTGCTACTGTAAAAGCAGCAGATTTTGGCAGCACAGCCAGAGCCATGGCTTACTTTGCCTGTAACCATTAAGCAAATCAGTGTAGTGAAAATTTTACCACCAGCATGTGGTAAAAGCATGTCATACATCTACTGTAACTGATTTCACTTTTGGACCTCTGACTCCTGCTTATGCAGGCATTCTCCTTCAGGCTCCATCCAGGAGGGCTATAAAAGCCTGTTTCAATCCACTAGTATATGAGTTCTATGCTTTATGCAAAGACCTGCCTTCAGGTGACATTAAATATTAAATAACTGGGGGAAACGGTGCAAATTACAGCTCTGGAGACTGCACACTGTATTCAGCTCCAAAACACATCTTGGGCTTCAGAAGAGGAGGTAAAAGCCTGCTCTTAGCATGCTGCAGACATTTCCCACTCCCAAGATGCTGCAAACCAGAGTTCTGACATGATTAAAAACTCCTGATTTAGCTTCATTTCTTGATGGTTCCTTAATGAACTAAATCCCTGCAGCTCCCACAAACTGTCAGTCATTTCTCCAAGAAGACACTGATGTCCTAGAGAAAGATCAAGTGTTTACAACAACTTGATGCTGGGGGTCCTTTTCCACATCCATGGCAACAAGGAGGCCACTGAGGTGGACTCCAAACTCCACAACACATTACCCATTGAGAAGTACAACTGCATTGCATTTGCATGGGCCCCTTTATCTCTACACTTCCCGTGCAACTTGTGCACAGAAAGGCTTCTTGTACTTAAGTACTTGTGCTTGAAATACATTGATAATGAGAACAAATTAAGTGTGTGCTCTTTGATTATCAGATGATAAATTATCATGATTATCCTTGCTGCAGCTTGAGAATTGCTTCCTCTCCAGGGTTTAACTCCTGCTTGCTCAGAAGCTAGTCAGCACACCCACTAACTTCCCATATTAGGCCCCCAAACTTAGCTGGCTTCCACTTATTATTTCTGTGCAATAATAAGTCTTATGAAGTTGAAGCATTACTTCTGTTTGGGGCCACACAAAAATATTTCCCACAGAATCAGAAATTAAGTTTATTAATTGGGACAATAGGCAAGATCCATGGGAGACAGAATGCTGTGTGTCTCAAAGCCATGTGCATCCTGCAGTCACAGGCATGGCTGCAGCACTTGCAGGCATCCTTCAGATGCTTCTCTGAACTAGCTCCCTGAGGTGCCAACCACAACAAGGACAAGAAACATACGCTGCATGTTCAGCATAACCTGCCTGACACCATGGAGACTAATTCATGCTGAAGACTGGGGTACTATGGCTTCAGCAAATTTTGGCCAGCTGTGACACGGACTCACCTCTGACTGCAGGGCAGATACACACTTGTGTGAGCTATGGCTACCTCTCTGTGACAGCCTTGGATCTCAGAAATATACACGTTTAGTTTCTCTTCTTCAGTTTCACAAGTGTCTTGCTGGAGTCCTGAGCTTGAGGGAAATATGCCCCCTCCTGAACTGGGTATATTAGAATAAAAGGGATAATGACTTCTATCTCAGAGCTGGCATGTCTGCAATCACTATACTGTCCTTCAAACCAGCTCCTTTCAGTTCACAGCTCGAACAGTATGTTGTTCAGTGGCAATGCTGAATTCGTATTGTTTTCTGCCGAGCCCTTCAGTGTGCCAGTGCAATTGGTGGAGGAGCTATTCTGTGATCTTGATGAGAGAGATAATCTGTACTTACATATATATGTGCCCTGGTTTCTGCCAGATCATCTTTGTGAGCTGATTAAGAGCACAACTGCATTAACAGTTAGGTCAACACAACTGGCAGAGACGTAGCAAATTGCAAAAGGAATAACGGCTGATGTGGTGACAGAGAGGGGAGGAAATGCTTCAGTTAGCATTGTTACAGAACATCTAATGTCACTGAAAAATGCATAGGCTTGGTGTATTACCTAAGTTTACTCCTGATGATGTCACCAAGAAAGGCTTGCTTCCAGGGCTGGAAAAATTATTGCAATGTCAATATGGGCAAATAATTTATCTATGCATTTCCAGTAGAGGATCAAGCTTCATGAAAAGGAAAACAAATGGATGAGATAATTCACAAGGAGGATGTGCCTCATCCTGCTTTACAGGTTTCTTGCAAAGGTAAAGGTGCTGTGAGAGAGACTGTACACTAGTAACAATGGGTAACTGATACCATCACAAATTAACAATTCTTAATATCCTCTAAACCTATTGTGCTAGTATAGACACCTAGTAACCTTAATGTCTGTGAAGCTATCTTGGGCTGTCCTTCTTTCCACCCTTCCTTTCCTACAGGAAAAACAGCCATCCTGGTGCTTGCTATCACCAACAAACTACTGCAGATGGACTGATGGAAAGGAAATTTCTGTCTCTTGAGAGGGGCATTGTATGCTGCAGCTGGGAGTCCCAGAGCTGAGACGGGACCAGCTGTGAAGCTGTGACAGCAGGAAAGGGTGAGAAAGTTACCCCTCTCAGTCCCACTAACAGTGCCCCCTCCTTTGAAGGGGTGAGGGGTAGCAACCTTATTTTTCTTATTTGAAGTATTGTGAAAGAGAATCAAATTATATCCCCTGTCAGAAATATTTAGTAACATCTGGTGGCTCCTGGGCATGGCTGGCAGTTGAATAAGGAGGAGCTCCTGCCTGGAGGACATGGCAATATAAAGAGACAGGAGAGAGAAGGGACTGAATGCACAAGCAAAGGGAACAGCATGATGGTGTGCATACAATGCTCGTCTTCCTAGGAACCAAGTGAAACTACTGGAATGCCCATATACTTGTTACTAAGTGGATATTGTGAAAATGTAGTTGGAACAGTTATTCATCAACTTGCCTAATTAAAATCCCCCATATTTTGGCAAATTTCAACCAGCTCTGTGAAGGACACTTGTCAAATTACATATCTGTTGCAGAAATACAGATTTATAAGTGTATCTGTTCACACATCACTTCTATTCACAAAATCTCACACAATCACGCTGAAGTCAGGAAAGCAACAGAGTTGTCTCTATAAAGTAGGAATTTCTCTTCTATTTTTCCAGTGCTTCAAGACTTGCTTGGTTTACAATGTCCAAACCAGTTTAGCTTCATTCTTTTGTATCATAACCTTCAAGTCATCTCAAGTTTCGGCTCTCCTGGGAAGACTGATTCACAACCAACTTGCACAAGATGGAACACCTCTGTAAAAATCCACAATATGGACCTACTGGTCATGTGATGGTACTTGTCTGAACTTAGCTACCTGCTGGGGTATCTGCCGTCCTACTTGCCTGGATACCCTCTCTTTAGTTAAGCCAACCGTGTCACAAATTAAGTCTGCATGACAGCTGTTTTTGAAAACCGTAGTGGCAATAGTGAATTTTGGAAATTCTGTCTGATAGTAGGTTAGAGGAAGGCAAGTTTCTCAGTAACTGGAGCACAAAGTCAACTGCAGATTGCAATGGGAATGCACAGATTATAAGCCTTTCAGACTGTGGATCAAAGTGTGCACGTGTATGAGTGAGGCAAGTAGAAAGATAAACTTGAGAAGTAAGAAGGTAGGAAGCAGACATATGTATAAGGACAGGATAGTGAACTATGTTTTGAAGAAAGGATCCCTTCTAACCTAATTTTTCAAGTTGCTCTAACTTTCCACTTCATGACTGTTTTTTTAATTCTTACACTACAGAAATTACTAGGTCAATAGATACACGCTGTCAGTGCAAAGCAAGTTGAAATTCCAGGTCTTTCCTTTCTTCTTAACAATGTACTAGTGGAAAACTACTTCTGTAAAATGCTTTGCTTATTAACATGGTTTTGATTTTTTCACATGACTGGGGTCAACTGGCTTAGCACTGACAGCATGGTACAGAAATGCAGACACGGGCACACTGTCAATTTGAGGGGTGAGGGGAGAAGTCTTCTTCAGCAATTTCACACAAAATGACATTAGGGAACGCAGAGTGCCAAAAATTTTCCTGTGAAGCCCTGAAAAAATCTGCAAACTCTAGATGTCTCACACCACTCTGACAGATAATAAACATAGAGCATATGGACTTGAATACTGCATGTTCATGAAAACACAGTTTGACACCATGCAGAGTTTCTGAGGACATGGATGCCATTTCAGAAAAGATTTACACCCTTGTTATTCAGGTGTCTGGATAAGCGAACAGTGGAAATTCAGGTAAAGGTTTCTTTGTGGGCTGGTTTACTCTTTAATAAGTTGTCGCATTTCTTTCTTTCTTACACCCTCCTCTGAAGCAGCTCTAATGGGCAACTGTTGGGTTGGTCCTGTTCAATACTGTCTCTTCCCTGCTCAATACTGTCTCTTCCCTGCTCAGATCAAATTTGTTAATGTAGGTCCTGAAACATGACTTCACTTGAAGATTCACTCTTAGAAGAAACACCATGATTAATGTTCAACAAGATGCTTCGCTGATGTCTTGCTTTGAATTTTTTCCAGATTTCCATTTCCTCCAGTACCCGAGGTGTGCACACTGTGTGAGGAGGAGATTTCTTTTGTCTGCCTGTCCTGGGTTCAGCAGTAGCAGTCATTTTTCTCCTTAATAGCTGGTGCAGTGCTGTGTTTTTGACTTTCAGCCTG
>WYDI02026127.1:0-78608 GCA_009867235.2 Psittacus erithacus
GGAAAGGTGGGGGGGGGGGGGGGGGCGCGGGGGGGGGGGGGGGGGGGGGAAGGACAGCAAAGGTGTCATCAACATATTGAAGTGGTGGGAAAACACAAGGCTTCGTAAGTTTTTGAAGTTAAGGAAACAGTACACAATCTGTGAGAGAGTCAGAATTTGACTGAAATCTTTTTTTCTGAGAGAAAACTTAATCAGCAGTACCCCAACTGGACAGAAATATGATTTAAAAACAAAGCAAACAAAACCAGCTATTGACTTGTGTTGTATAAGATAGTACAAGCCAGCAAAAAAACAGAAGTACGGGGTTTTAGTTACTATTTTGAGCTCTCTTGAGAGATTTATGTAATAAGCTTTTAAGAAGGTAGTTCATAATACCACTCATGTCTGCTACTTTGTTTTCTTTTCAGTGCTAGAAAGTCAGGTTGGTGAAAGGATTGAAAATTAAATTATATTAAAGTAATAATGGCACACATTTCAGCAGTTACTCCATATATTAGTAGAACACAGACATGTTTGCATTAACTAGGTAATTAGAACATGTAAAAGGGCAAAACCTGTTCATTAAACAATAAACAGTATATTATAAAACATGATGTTGCCTGTTTTCATTGCCTTTTCACTTAGCATTGACACAGAAGTCCTTTTCAGCAACAATAACTTATAGAGACTCCGCTTGCTCAAGCTGTAGACCTTGGTTAAATATTTGCTCATCCAGTGACATTAACAAGGCTTTCAGTTACTATAGGGACTTGCCCGCATTCAGTCAAAGCAAGACCAGACTCCTCATCACAAAGGTCAGGGACTATTCTTGTTATGCACCCTTCTTCCCAACGTACACAACAGGCTTTGATGAGAATCCACTTTGTCTTTAAACAAGCTCATAGACAACCATCTGTAGCTTGCTACTCCTTATCTGTTAGTTCTTATTTCCAGCACCCCTCTCAAGTGCCCTCTGAGTACTTCTGATTAAAACTTCAACACTGAGTTTTCAGATTTTACTTCTAACTCATTCATGCCCCCCAGTCACCTGGGTTTCCCCTATGGCTACCTCTGATAGTTTTCTCTATTACTGCAAAAATATAGGAACTTCCACACCAGCTTTTAACAGGTGAATTACTGTTCATACTGTATATTTATAGCCCAAGAAATTCAGCCATGATCTTCTTTGTTCAGACACCAACTGACGTAACAATTAAGACAGATGTACAATCTGCAACACAAGCTTGCACAATGGAAGGCAAAACAAGCAAGTTTTTCTGTAATTGCTTTAAGAGTCTTTTTAGGATGTATAGGGTTCCTATACAATGTGAGTTATTTAGCCATTCTTATTCCAAGAAAGTAAAAAGTAAGCAATGACTTCAATATAAACCTTAACCATACGTAAGGAATTATTTCAGTTGCACAAATTAATTCTTGTTTGTAACAGATACTTGACTGATGAATTTGTTTAATTATGGCATAAAGAAATAGCCTGTGCATTCACTCCAGTTATTCATATGAAGCAAACCTCCTAAATATATATTCATTTTGACACTTACATTCCCAGTATCATGGTGTTTTGATCTGAGCATGATGCTCATTAATCTAACACAATTACCGCATTTTAAACATTACTGTGGTGTTTACACTTGGATATAATGAGACATACAGTGTAAATTTGACAACACACTGGGGCAATAGAATACTTCTGAAAACAACATAAACCACCCCATACATTTTGTCAAAAGTCACCAAGTGAATCTAGGTGACACCGACATTTTCTTAGATAGCCTGATTTTTTAATTTATTTAAAATATTTTCATGCTCTGGAAAACACCTTATAGGAAGGATATGTTATTAGCGGCTGTCTAATGTCTATGTCTATTAGTGGCTGTTATTAGTGGATTTGACTAAAGCCTTCCTCATCAAAAAATGTATAGTTTCATATAATTAAAAAGTCCAAGTGCTGTGAGTTGACAAAAATACTGTGGACTCTTAAATAATTCAGATTTGTGTTTAGTTACAGCAGCTGCTTAATTGAAAGGTAGAAACTGCAACTAATCCACTATGGTTGAATGAAATATAATCTATAACAGAGTTTAATCCCCCTAAGACAGAGAACAGTGATATGGATTCTAGAAATCAGGGGCTCCATTTAATGAATCTTATGAAAGAGATCATAACACATCTGAGCCCATACATCTTTGTTTCTCTGATTATCCAAATAATGAATCATTTCCCAGCTTGGCACTGAAATTATAATTTTCTATTTTAATATTAAAAAGCAATGTTTTCACATGCATTATGTAAACTCTTCTGCTGGAATTTGTACTCAAAGCTTTACAGAGTGAGAAATGAGATGCACAACAACAGAAGCAACGCATATTTTTTTTCTTACTCTTAGCTAACTACTTAATTGTTCATCAATAAAACATTTTGTAAGAAAATCCTTGCACAAATGGCCTGGAAGTATCTTTTGCAACTTAAAAGTCAGCTAAGGAAACTGCTGCACACAGGAGTTCCACAGTTGCTTGCCCTAGCTCAGCTTCAGTGATTCCGGCATGATTTCAACTTGATATCAATTCCCAGAACCACACTTTGAGGCAGTTTTTTGTCTTCACTTCCGTACAAACCAGAATGAACAAAGCTAAAAGTCATCATTTGCCTTCTCAGATCCAGAAAGAATTAATCAGTCGGGGCTGTTTTTAATCATACTGAGTTCTGTTTATACCAAGGCAGAGGACTATCAAAGCAGAAAATGGTAGTTCTTAATTAGAGAGGGCAGGTGGCACACAGAGTCACAGCACAAGCGCCTTTCCACATCCCTGCCAGTGATTGAAGACTTGACCGCAGCATCCATTCTTCAGTGGTGAAAAATAATCCAGTCACCAGGTGGCCATCTCCTCACCACAGACAGCCATCTGCACCAAAACATGCTAAATTATGTTTAGTTCTTTTTAATGTGAACCATTATCCATTAGAGTCTCCGCAGGAAACAAGGAGGTCCTGTTAATTGAAACTTCAACTGTGACTTAAACCTCTGTCCCAGACAGGAGACAGACACTTTATCTGCTGAGTCCTTCAGTCTAACACAGAAGCATTTTTTCCTAAGTGATCAGATGCAGAACAGTAAATGCCCGATCTGCAGAACAGTGGGGGTTTAGGGAAGGAGTCACCCTGTGCAAGAGTTGCTGTGCATCAGCCCCCAAATCAGTTCGATTTTGCACACCACTGTTTATTTTCCTAAGGAGCTGAAACAGGGTTGTACTCATGACTTGCTAACGAGCTGCTATTAACCAAATGCCCTGAGATACAATGCAATGCAATGCAATGCAAGCTGCTAGTACTGTGACATGTACAGAAAGAGGGCTCTATTTCTGCCAACAGAACCCAAAACTCCTGTTCTACTCTGTCACCTCTCCTGGTAAACAGGAGTCACACAGTTTGCTCACTCGTCCATTCCTCAAGTATTCAAGAGCTTGAAAACTTAAACCAAAATGCAGAGGGTGAACACTGTAAAAAAGCACAGACAGGAACACCAAGAGAGAAGTTTGCACCCATCATAAAGATGATCCTTCCAATGCTCAAATTTCCCTCAGGACATTGACTGCTGTAACTAGGAGAGGCTAAATGGGAACCTCCACCTCCAACAAGACCCTCTATGGACATGTTGTGACACTCTGCAATATTTCTCCTTTATTATTTCAGCTGCCCTTCAAAGAGATCCAGCACTGATCAGGAACTGCCATAAGTAACCACCACCTGAGAAAAATCACTTCAAGGACCTTGGCAGAAGGTGCATCACCAAGGCAAGGAAACACCTGATGGAGGTGGAAGCTTGGGACACACTGACCCACCACATTCTGCATCTGGAGGAGTGAGGACTGTGTGAAGTGAAAGACACCAGGTCATTTCTGAAAAGAATAAAAGTTCATGGGCACCTCACTGGTTTGTAAAGCACCAGTAGCATCACCAAATCACTGTCAAGCATTAGGAGACCTGTGCTAAGAGTTAACTTTCTGCACGTCTACACCTCCAAGAGCCCAGGCAATCCTTTTAACATGGGCAGGTGGAGAGGGTTGCAAAGATGTTTTTATTCCAACAAATAAAGTAGTAAAGACACACAGTGTTATGACTCTGAGCCCGCACATTAACAGAATCATGGTTCATCAATTTTTAAATCCACATTTAGAGCTTTCTCCTAAAAGCCAAAAAGTAGCTACAATGGATAGTCTTGCAAAACGCAGCATCTGTTCTCTTTCATTCCATGGTTACAGATAACCTTCATAAGCTGATTTGCTCATGACAATAAATTTATTTTCAGAAATTATACTCCTGATCTAATATGAAACAATAAATAATTCAGAAGTTTCACATTATTACAGGGAATTATATTTAGGAGATCAACTAGGGATCTCTGTAATGAGAAACATTCACCTTGCTAGAGGAATGCTACTCTGCATTTAATCTTATAATATTCCCTTCAGGGTGTACAAGACAGCTTGCTGGAAAATATAATGACTCCTTGACTGTTTTTTGATGAAAAAAAGAGTAGAGAAAACAGTGATATGGAAATGAGATCTACATTTCATTTGAAATTCTATATGCACTATTTTAAAGCAACCTTGTTTCAATATGGAGAAAATCAAAATATATTTGATGGGCCTGATGTTATTTAGAAAAAGAGAGATTAAAACCACAAAGAAACCAAAAGACGTGGGACATGTGGTCATGTTGATAGAAAGTCACTTACATCTTAGAAACAGGAAAAGATCTGCTTCAGCTGTTTTAACTTTATTATTTGTCACTAAAGAGAGAAAAGTTGGGTTTACAAAGTTCCCATTGGCCAAAAAGTAAAAGCATCTGCTGAAGGCAGAAGTGACTTGTTAACCCAGGGCAGCAGCAGTGATGCTTACAGCAGCACAGCTCCGTCCTCACCCAAAGGCTTTCAGGCAATCAGCACCAGTTTCAGCCAAGAAACACAGAAACAGAGGAATACACGTCAGAGTACTGCTCTGTCTGGGCACTTATCTTAAAGTAGCTATGTTGTAGCAAAGTATTTTCCTCTCATGGCCTCCCCCTTCAACCGCTGTAATTTATGTCTGTCAAAAGAAGGAAACTATCTAATTTGTCTAACCGCAGCTAATGTTGGGTGTCTGCTGCATGCAAGGTAATGAATATTGATGTATGCAGCCATTTTCCAAATGAAGTAACTGAACAATACATACATCGTTTCCACGAGTCTGGAGTCTCCAAGAAAAATCATTAAATTGTCAGTATGTATGATCAAGTCTGAAGGAAAAATAAATATTATTGATGATGACAGCATGCTATTGTATCTCAGCATCATTATGCCAGAGGTGTACATTTTCAAAGCATCCCATGAGAAGAGAACAGACAACACCATTAATTGCCTCTGGGATTTAAGCATGCCATTTATACACAACAGCCTGAAAACATGTCTAAAGCTTTTGTTATTTTTTTAAGCATGGTACAGTCTGCCTCAGAGTATTTCAAATTACATCCTTCAGTGTAATTAGGAAGCTACTCACAATTAACTTCGTGGCAAAAAAGAAAATTCATCTTAATGTCTAAACCCAGATAATCTAAAAGATCAACTTGGATACACTGGAAAGGACAGTGACACACAGTCTACGATGCAAAAGAGCTCCAGGAACAGGGATTTAAGAAATTTCCATTCTGGTTTCCAACCATGTTATTATTATTTCACATCAAATGTCCACAGATAACTGCCATCACAAAACTTTTTAGGCTAGAAATGTCTACTGAGGTGGTAATTTCAGGGTTTCACTTTGAAACAAGGATTCTGATATAAAGTCTTACTGTGATATCTTTTTCTCTAATAAGTCTCAAAAACCAATGGTCTATGTTATACTTATGCAATATTGTATAGTAAATTAACTATACTCCAAACAAGGTTCCAGTCCCTGCATCATAGCATTCCACAACAGTAATGTGGAGACACTGACTGACCCCTGCCAAATATCTTTATGTATATTTTTCTCAAGTTCTGATAGTTTTCCTCCAGAATTGACTTGATCAAATATATTCACAAATCATCATCTTCGTGCTTTCACTCTAGTTAATTGGAGAGCAGGTCTTCTACATACAAACATTGGTTTGTAAACAGCCTAGCAAGTGCTGTGCAATCCATGTGAAAAGACACGTTGTACATATGTAGTATCCTGATGTAAATTCATCCAGAGGTAGTTGCAAGAATAAAACTCATATTCATTGCAAATCTTGAGCCAAATAAGAGTGTTCTTTGCCATTGTGAAGACAATCTCATTTCTATTACCCCAGGAAACACAGCTAAACTATTTGTTACAGGCATTGGTTAACAGCATTCACTACAAATATGCTAAAATGACATATATTACAATTAATTAGATTTCCAGAGGAGTAATGTGGTATTTGGACTTTGACATTAAATCAATTCAAGCTTTACAGATACCCTTGACAACCCCACCGGTAAAATCAATAGTAAAACCTTGTATCCCTCAGAAAGGACAATGATAGCTGTGTGAAAATAGGAATTTGAATAAAACGGGAGTTGTCTGTAGCAGGTAGCATTGAGATTGCTCTAGCATTTGTACAGGATTTATCATGACTTTTGCGTTACTGTTAATCTAATATTCCAAAGCACAGCACAGAGTTTCTTTAAAGATGTAATTGACTATTGTGACTATTTTCTGTCTCTCATGTACGTGGCACTTTGTTTCCCTCCCATTTTCAAAAGTTACTCATTTTGGGGATTAGTTTAAGGTAAAACATGTATCTTCTATTAGCACTCACTCTACAAAAGCGGTTTCCCAAATCACACACTGATGGCAAGATTCTAAATTATCCTTCTGATAAGGTGCAGCTGTGAAAATCACTATGGGAACATAGGTAGGAGGCAGCAATATCCTTTGCATGGAACTATTCTTTTCATTTTTGTGGTACATAATAGAAATTGCTACTTTTTTAAGTTGGCTTTCGTTCTTGTCACCACCCATCTTCCAGCTTCTAATTATGTTAAACAACAATATCAAAGAAAAAGTGCTTTTTTTTTTTTACCAGAAAGAGACCGTAAACATCAGTCTTGGAATCAAGACCTGACAGTGACAGAAGGAACTGGCAGAATGCACTTTCACAAGCACTGAAAACTTTAAGGCTTGAAATAGGAAAAAAAATGAAAGTCCTGATGGAGGCAGCTACCACAAAACAACTCTGAATCTTCCAGAGAAGAGTGGAAGAACATAAATATTCATTGTGTTCAACAGAGAATAGCACATTGCATGCTTGCTGCAAAATAGAGACACTTCAGTATATGTTGAGGCCTCATAACAATGGGATTTGCCAATTAAATCTGAGGGGTGTGATCATTTCTGTTGTGATATGGTGAATACCATGCTGAGAGATGCTCAGATGAACAGGTTTTGAATCACTGCAATATTCTGTTTCAGGCAGCTTTTTTTTCCCCCATCCTGTGTAAATATGAGAAAATGTGGTAGACAACCCTGCAGAGACTTAAAGGAAGGTTATTTTGAGGTTGTTTTTCTTTACTTAAGTCAGCTAAATGCTAAACTAGTATCAGCTATATTTACTTTTCTTTTAAAGCCTGTAAATTGCACCTAATTAACAGACCCTGATGAAGAAAGATACCTCCATTCCCTCAGATTTGGATCTAATAGAATTTTTTTCCTGTTAAGTCTCATGATTAAAATTTGGGATTGTGCTGTGCTTATCTAAAGAAACAAATTCTCTTGGTTTCTTCCACCAAGTAAGTGTGAAAGTCAGAGGACGGCCACACTGCCACTACTGTAATTTTTAATCCTTTCACTACAAGCAGCAAAAATCCCAGATTGTGACTCTCTGAGGCTGAGGGAGGAAAGAGAGGTCCTAATGCAACTTGACAGCATTCGTTGAGAGCAGCACTGAAGAGCTTCACATTCCTGAAGGATTCAATGCTAATAATCCTCACAAGGAGGTTAGCAGATTCCCATTCCCTTCCTTTTCAATGGCCGAGTTAGGTGAGACACTGAAGTCACAGACTCAAGATTATCATCACCATCATCATTTACATTAACATCGTACCTAGGAGTCAAGTCATGGACCACACAACCCCCAGACTACGCGCAGTTCATGAAGAATATAAAGGAATCTTTCTTGGGAATTTTGTAATTCAGTAGAAGGCAGTAAGCCCAATAGATGGAAACAGAGTAAGAAACCGCTGTCCAGCATCTCTGCAGTAGTCTCTAGTTATTAACAACCTCACTCTAGACTCTTAAGCTATCATCTTTCTGGTATATACCAGGAGATATTTAAGGAGTTTTGAAGAACCAGCATCACCTTATAGGAGTATGCTGGGAATTCTTTACCTGATGGCACAGAATGAGGTACTTGAAGCACTGCTGACAATGTGATACACTGCACTTTGCATTTGCTTCTTTTCTGAACTGACCTGAGGGTCATATGTTTCCAGTTATGATCATTACCACTATTTAACTGGCAGGCACAGATATTTAAAGACATCTGAAGGATAAACTCCTTCATGTATATCTATATATAAATGTTTCAGCTGTCTTGTATAAATCTCATCCCTACCAGCAACTTACAGGGTACTTCAACCCTCCGTAAGAAGTTGCCATTTTAGCGTGACATATGCTTGTTTCTTTAGAAAATGAAGTCACCAAACCCTAAAACACTACCAAAAGACTTTAAAAATGTATTGATGATCAAAGGTGGCTCTGTTCGGAGGATTATTCAGCAGAACTGCAACAAATATGCCCAGCTAATATATTTAACAACTATTTGTCTGTTAACATGGTGTCATGCTTTAAGTGACAACTAGCATAGAGCTTTCACCGAGCATGAAGTACCTATTTCAGGTCACATTCTACAGTACATACTTCAATTCACAGTCACCATCATGTCTATCTGGCAGATATCATATAATCTTCATGCAGCTACATAAATTGTCATAGATTCATAACAGCTCAATAGATCTATATTCATTTTTATTGGTAATCTCATTGACCCTTTTCCAGTTGCCATCAGCTTCCAGCATATGTACAGTTATATGCTAAACCTCATTTTGATCTCCAAAAATTGTTGTCACAATTTCTTTTGACTTCAGCAAGACTTGGATTTGGCCTAGGGAATTTATCCCATTTATTTGCAAAGCTTTCGCTAAGTTTGTAAATCCCTGGGGTCATGTTCATATTGCAGGAAGAGAAATTTCTTCAATGTGACAGGGTTGATAAATTTTGCAGGCACAGAAAGGTTTGGAGGATGCTATTCCTATAGTCTGAGCAGTCACCTGGCACACTGGGTAACAGCAAACTGGTTAATCCAAAGGAATTTAGAAGAATTTTTTAACAGTTTCTCCACCATGCTTTTGAATGGCCACACAACTACTGTCAGAGTCTATTAATATGCATTATAGGGACAAAGATGTGAATAAGTTAAGCAGTATTCTCCTTCCAGGCTGATCCATAAGCCTTATGATGTGTAGTAACATCATTTTGGAGGTTATACACTCAAGAAATTTAATATTGCTTAGTTATCATAAGAACTTCATTGCTGCAAAATAATTCAGATTCAGCTAGAAAAATAAGCTCACCAGTCAGTTAAGACTTAGCTCTGGACCCTCCTTGTCAACCGTAATCCCAAAAGAAGCAGAAGAATAGTAAGAAGTAAAGGGTAATGACAATTTTCATAAGCAAACTAGGAGCAGCTGCTCCAAGGTCAGTAACTGGAAAAATGATGTTAATGATCCTGCATTAGCTGGGTAAAGTGTCGCTGCTAAAACAAATCAGTCCAGATTTGAACCATTGTGTGGCTGTACATCAGTATCAATTAGGGTGGCAGATGATGTATAAAGAGCCTGGACAAAGGATATTATTATGTTACGAGCTATATTGATTTTTACAAGGCTTGTTTGATTGACTGACTGATACTATCAAGTAATTAGCTTTAATCTTGAGTTACAATGACCAGAAAAAAAATCCTGAATCAGGTTATATTTGATCTTTGATAATACTTCATGATAGGAAACTGCTTAAATAAGGCAGAACCCTGGTTTCCTTTGTAAAGCCACTGTTACACAAATAGTCTGTGCAGCACTTGGCATACCCAGGAGTGCCTGGCTGCATTCAAATTCTAGTCACACAGAGGGCAGTCAGGAAAGAACAACCTGGTAAATGGTTCCAGGACAGGAGCTCTTCATGATTGGTTTAATGTTTTGCCATCTCTGATTTTAAAAAGCATATACATAAATAGTATGCAACCCCAGAACTTCTTTGTTTTGAGCATACACATTCCCTTTTCCTAAAGGACAGCCAGAGGGGATAGAGAGGGGGACAGTGACCTGTTTACTGTGGCCACTTCTCCCACTGACAAAGCCAGGACATTTACAAGAGCACTGACAATTTGCAAGCTCCCTATCCATAAGAAAACCAGGCTGACATGGTGTCAGGAGCCTGGCCTTACAAGTGAGTGCCCTCCAGTGCATTTTGTCATTCCAAATCCCAAGTGGACACTTTGATATCTGAAAGGAAATTCTATGGGGGAAGAAGACCAGGTTAGAGCTATTCGCAAGACAAATATCAGTTAGGACAGCTAACAGCAAGGTGTCTTGGTTTTGTCCCCAGTTCTTTTATCCCCTTCTCATATACAAGCCTAGTTTTAGACCAAATCCGTAAGAAAAACTGTGTGTTTTGATCTTTGAGCTCCCCCAGATACCTGTGATTTTCCACATACACACTTGCCTTCCCACCTTTTGCATTCCCTCAGTGTGCTGGGCCACTCTACTTCTTCCAGTATCAGCTCCTTTCCTCAATACATTTCCTCTCCCACCTCTGTACTCCTGATCCCATGATGCATAATGCAGCTCCATATCCATGAGGGTTTCTACTTTCTCCCACTCATGCCTCATTGTTTTTTTTATATACTGATACTCTCCATTTTTCCATAGGCTTTTCCCCTCTTCCTGAGCAAAGCTTTCTAGTTAAAGGCATCTAGTTAGACCCCTGCCTGTTCCAACAAACCCAACAATGTGGAACTAAAACACTATCACTGAATTTGCTTGCTCGATAAGCTGCACATGGCTGCAACCATCCCAACGTACTTGTTTGTAAAGCATCTGTCAAACCTTCAATTGCATGCAAATTATAAATAATACTGGTGGAGATCATGAGAGCAAATGTGCCATGATTTTTACAACAGGCAGCCCCACAGAATTAAAATCTAGTATAAGTGCAGAAGATAGCTTTCTATAAGAGAAACAGAACATTACTTCTGCCACTGTGCTAGTTATTGACTTGCAGTATATCCAGGCTCAAATATAATTTCATTTCATTAGAATAATTTTCTATTCATAGCATTTGAACAATTTGAAAAACAGAGGTAGTGCCAGCAAGTTACAGCTCAACTTATCTCTGTAGTGCTTTTAATGTAAAATCTAGTTCTTGGTCATTTAGCTACAGCTGGGGTGGTGGTGTTGAAACGCATCAAGTTTTCTTGTTCTATTTCTCTTTTCCCCTTTTTTTATTGATTTGCAGATCTTTGCTCCCAGAATGAATTCTCAGTTCCTTTTCTGTTGACACATTTTGTGCATTGATATTTATCGTGGGTTTGGCTATATATGTATGCCCTAGGGCTTCAGCTCTTATCAAGAGAGAGATTCAGTTTCTCAAAGCTGCAGGTCCTGTTTTTTCTAGTTCAACACATCCCTGCTCTGGAAGTTTCTGGGTATGCTTGCCTCCTGGGAATTCACAAACTAAGACAAAGTTCCAGAGTGAAGATAAATGCCTGTATATGCCACAGAAAAAGGAAAAACAAAAATCACAGCTGTTCTGATCAAATAATGCTGCCAGCGCATTTGAAAACTTAGTATTAATTTAGATTGAAACAGCATAAGTTGATGCATGCAGGCAGATACTTAAAACCCTTAAAACCACCCTAGAACCATCCATCGCAAGGACCTGCTAAGAACCGGGTGGCTCTTCAGAATCAGGGACAAAACTTGGTTCAGCCTTATCGCAGCTCTGCTCATGCCATTGTGAAAGCAAACAGGAGATTTGCCATTGTTTTCAAAATCAACACAGTTGAGTTAAAAGTTTTCTACTGACTAAAGTGGACAAATTATGCATTTCCATACAGAAATAGCCTCTGCGAGTGCAATCTACACACAAACCCCCCAGTAACCAGGTCTGGTTATTTTATTTCCTCTTTTTAGAAAGGAATGTGAATAACCTCCCATTGTTTTTACAGTCCTATAAAAATATACAGTCATATAAATATGAGGCGTATTAAAAAGAAACTTTAAGAAAACAATAAAGTAAGCTGTTCCTTACTGTAACTTGCAAATATGAAATTAGTTCTGCCTGGGGAACATCACTGATATTGGAGATCAGGGAATGAGGACAAGATAGAAGGCATCAGGTAGGAAAATAAGCACATACCACTGTGATTTTTACATCTCTTGTGAAATCCTCTGTCTTTGCTGTGAAAATTGCCACGCTAGTGACACAATTATCAAATTATTTCTTTTTCCTTTTCTTTTTGTTGCCTTCAGGAGAGAGTTAAAAAGACCTGAATTGGATAAAGGCTTCCACTCATGAGGACAGTGTACTGTCAGAGATGGCTGCTATATATTCTCAGGGATTTCCCTCCCATTCTCAATACTGTTTTCTTTTCTAAAGAGAGATAAAGCATCCACACAGCCTCTTACAATAACTGTCCTTTTCCATCTGATGGGATAACAGTTAAACTAATGGAATAACCTTAGGAAGTAGAAATTCGACACAAACCAGTCAGCAGGTGCATACGAAGCAGGTTGGTCTGAAACAGAAACAATGCCACCTATTTCCCACAACATTATAAGCCACCATCCAAAGCACCAAAAAACTAACCAAGTTCCTATACCCTAAACCAATTTTTAGCCTAAAAATAGAGGTTGCAGATACTCAATGAAATCTAAGAACATGCTGCTTTGGATTTTCTATGGAAAATGTTCAGATTATAAGATAACATACAGCAATATAAAACCCTGAGATTAATTTAAAATAAAGCCAGGAAACACAAGGTTAAATCCGTACAATAAGAACATATGACACACTCAGCAGCAGGAGGACATCACATGATCATCCCGTTTCTGAGAACAATAGCCGAATTATTCTTTCTTGGAGTGAAATCCTAGCCCCACTGAAATCGATAGCTGTATTATCAGAGCTTCACTATCATCTTAGTCTTTATGACTGCCAGCTCTTTGGCCAATGAAACAAAATTTCAAAGAAAGACTACTATTTTCAAAATATCTGAACACTATCTTTATTCATGCATACCAAGGAAAATTTTTTACTATTATGACAGACCTGACGTTCATTTTTTGGTCATATAAAACCAGCAGATGCCTTACAAGGCAAAATGGGAAAAACAGGAAGGCTAATGATAGCACAACCATGCTGTTTAGGAGGAAGAAATGTATTCCAGTGGGCTTGGGGAGTTTTCTTCTATCTGCTTTGCTGGAAAGAACTGTATCCTTGTGAAACAACCAGTATTCAATAGCTGTGGTTGTTCTTTTTCATTCTAAAATAACTAAGACAAACTATAGATAAAATTGAAGATTTTAGATTTGCTCTTGAACTCCAGCTGTTGGATGGGCTCTGAATTTAGAAGCAGCTGTAATTCAGCAACACTGCAGGAGTTCCCCACTCCCTCTGCCTGCTCCCCTAAATGATTTATATGCAGCCACGGAGACCGGAATGAGAAACAGCAGATGCCAGATAAAACCCTACAAGCCACATGCTAAGGGGCTCTGAAGGTACAATTGTAAAGGGAGATGCTGGGAACTGCCAGCAGGAATTGAAGCTCCTTGAGCCCTGCCCAGGCTGGGGCAGCTGCAGTGTCCTGATGCCCAGTGTGCATTGCCCACCACTGCTCCTTAGATTTATCTTGTCAGAGCCATGCCAATGGCAGGTCTCTTTAACTACTTTAAAGCTAATATAGGTCTTAGGCAAGCTACAGAAGTGACTACAATATAGATGCATACAGAGAGACTGTGTTTCTCTTAGGCCAAAAAAAGAGAAAGTACTTTTGTGTTTTTCCCATTTCTGCTGTTATTGTCTAATTCCTACAGTCAAGATTCAGTTACAAAGCTGTTCTTTGAAGCTGAATGTTATTCCACTATCTCTGCTTTAACAGTAGACACCAAAAAAGTCAGCAACATTTCATATTATCTTACAGTGTCTTGAAACAGGACAAAACCCTCTGAGCATAAGGGCAAACCAAAAGCAATTCAAAATCTTACATCCTGAGCAGTTACCAAAAGGGCTTCCCCACATACCATGTGCATAGAAGAATAGAGCTATCTTTGTTTCCAACTGAAGCTGGGTCTGGTATAGACATTTTTACCATAGAAAATCTACCAGTAATTTTCTTCTTACTATTTTCTTTATAAAGAAACCTTAGCATTAGAAAGCATTTTAGCATATTAGTACTGAAATGCCTTTGTTTAAGTAACAAAACCTGCTCTCTGATGATTCAAATAGCACTACCAATCCAGTCAACATTAAAAATAATGACAGTCAGCATCCATTCAATACAGCAATTAAAATAATGTTATCTCCTGAGTTTTAAGAGTCACTTATTTAACAGGAAGGGACCTTGTATATACACTGACACACAGATGGCACTTTGGTTCTTATGAAAGAAAGAGACTCAAATACTTTCCAGAAACATTCAGAACCCAATTGGTAATTTTAACATCTCTATTCCCAAGAGAATTTTCTGAATCTGAAGATCAATTGTCAAACCACAGGACTATCAGAACATGATTACACCTAGAACTTTCAGTAATAAAATCAAACTATTTCTGTAACAAGTTCACTACAGGATATGGCGCTATGATTTGAAACTTAAGGGTTTCTAATCACATCATCTCCTACAGCTGTGTGCCTCCACTGTGAGCAAAGAAAGCACAAACCAGGAGACACTGAGGTGCTGTCACCAGCATGAAGAGTGGGGTGATGACCCTCCCAGGCATGCTTCAAGGGCAGTTGCACTTCCTCTTGCCAGCCAGAAGCACAGGGTGGCTCAGCAATGCACAAAGGGGAGGTGAGACCCACAAGACTGCAGTCCACGACAGCATGGGAAAGCAAGTGGAGATTATCTCTGGATCAGCTATGGAAGCAGGGCTAGGAAATGACGTAGCCTGTGAGAGCGAGCAGCATAAGAATAGTTTAAGAGCTGATGCAGCAGGCTGGCTCACATTTAAGTATACACAGTGAAGTGATTTACTATCCTAATCCAAAATCAGAGTGGAGAGAGAAGGTGTAAGACTGACTTCAGAGACTTGAACAGCAGTCCATTACATTTTAATACTAAATTTTCAATATAAAAGGCAACCTAGTCTCAGTATGAAACCTGGAGTATTTACATTTACTGCATGCACCCAGGCATTGGCAGAAATCAAATATTTTTAATCTAAATGCTTCCATTCCCACCTTTGGTTCAGATCCATCTGTGCGCATACGTATGTTCCCTGTTAAATTAATTCTCTGTTTAACCCCGTGTTCTCATGGACAACTACAGCACAGATGCAATTGCCAGCTATTTTGGCAGCTTCATGGCTAAGCGAGATTCATGGAAACTGATTCTGGAAAGAGAACACATGGAGAGTTCCTCCTCTGAAACTGCTCATTCTCACCTCTTTAAAGTGCTAAATCCACACCTGCACAGGCACAGCACAGATAGGCACAGAGTGGGAAATAGCATTCTTTCTGGCACAAACAAGAGGTTATGTGCTTGAAGAACTTAAAATACCACTTTTTGAAGAAAAAAAATAAACAGTTCATTCATTGCTGGTAGATGTAATGAGCTTCCAGACAGAATAAAATCATTTAGTGACTGAATACTTAATGCCTCTGAACTCAGAGTTTCTCTGCCAGCACATCTGCAGAACTAAGATTAACTCAGCAAAATGGATCTTTGCCTCCTCCACTGCCCAGCTTCGCCAGTGTCAGGTTTTAGCTGGTGGACATCAGAAGAAACTCAGTACTAACACTAAGCAATTGGAAACATCAAGACACCAGTACAGACACACTGATTTGGTTTAGTTTTCAGTTTAAGTTAATCATTCTCAGTTCCAGCAAAAAACCAGAGAATAAAACAAGTAATCAAGTGTTCACCAGAACTTGCAAAATTTCTTCACATCCCTCTGCCAACTTACTGCTCAACCTGAGCCTCAAGGTACCAGGAGTGAAACATGCAGATTTTCAACTAAATAATGGAAATGTGATGGAGCTGTGGTATACTAAAACAAGTCTAAGAGAATCTGAGGATATGCATATGCAATCAGGAATATTAAAAAGTTTTTTGGGCACTGCAGTACAACAATGCACTCTGATGATTATCTTTATTAGATAGCACTGGATAAAGAGCCAATTCATTAAAAACTAATGAATACATACATTATACATACCCATAAAGCAGATGTGGACAGCTAAATGTTAAATCTGTTGGAAATTAATGGCAAAAGTGAAGTAGGAGAGTGTGTCATAAAATAGGAACCATGTAATACGAAGGCCATGCAATAAAACGGGGAGAAAAGAAACACGACCTCACTGTATAAGCCTGTAAAATCAAATGAGGAGATTAGAGAAACTACAATAAACCAAAACTTTTCCCTGAAATGGAAAAATTATTCCCGGAAAGTGTACAACAGCAAATAAAAGAACCTTATTAAAGATCGATGCTTGAGAGTGGTGAGTACAATGACAAATGGCAGGGAGACACTGGATTGCAAAACAGCAGAGCTATTCATGAAAAGAAAACAATTTTATTGTGTCTTTTGATGAAAACTCAACAATGTGGGGCATTAATATTGCTGAGGTAGAATCAGCAACATGTATCAAAACAGGCAGATAAACCTTTTTTATTCAATCACAGCATAAAAATTCCATTTATATCATGTTCTCTAATTAAATAAGTCCCATTTTAGAGCAAGGTAAAAATAAATATTTCATTATTCTAAAATTTCTTAAAGTTTTTGATTACAAAATGAACGCCTGTGACAAAGTCCATGATTTTGCATTAAAAGCACTATTCAGAATACTCGTATCTGCAAGAATGATTATTTCCAAGGTCTGTAGAACGCTTTAGCGTGGACTTCAACTATCAGAAATAAACAATCATTTGGTAAGTACAGCTCTAAAACAACAGCTTCAGTTAATAATTCTTAAAAATTCTTAAAAGTTAAAAATTCTTAAGAACATTCACCATTCTGCATATGTATATAGCTCGATACTTTCTGAAATGATCTTGCCATTAAATGATTCCTTCACAGTGCATTGAGAATTAATGTTTCTTCATGGTGGCAATGATGAGGAAGAAATGGAACTTCAAATCAAAACTGTTTAGCTCAAATACAGATGTATTTTCATAAACATTCCCTTAAATCCTAATGTTCTCAAGACCTATTCACAAGGCACCAAGTTAAACATATTCAAACAACTCCATCTCTGCAAATCAAATCTTAAGAGGAAAATTCCTCTCTCTTAACTTTGAAAGCTGTCAACCTGGTTTAGGAACACAACAAGTACACACTGGTGCAACTGATGAGCATGCACAAAAATTGAAGGAGTTAGCATGAGGTTAATTTTAAAATTTGACCTGGCTGAGGCACAGAAGCAGTGCTACTCATATAAAGCTACCATTACAAAACACACCTAAACCAGGCAAGTCTCCACTCATTTCCGCTAAACTGCAATGCAATTCTAAACCTGAAGCTCTAAACTTCCAGACTGACAGTGACAGCAGGAACAACGTCCCGTGTCATCTATGGATGACAAGCACTGGCATTTCTGAGCTGCTGTGAATGTCTGTGCTTTCTGTTTCCAGGACATCCTTGGCTTTTAATTCTCATGTTGCACTGCAATACAAATCATCCTAAAAATGTATTAGTGCACCTTAGTGGAGCTCAGCTCCCTGGACTGAGTCTGAGCCACAGATCCTACTGTTTTACTGTTTATAGACTTCTCCCTTGTAAAGCTGTGTGTTGCACATCTGGTTTTACCACGTATTTATCATCACAGTCTCATACCTTGATTCTTCAAATATAGTTCCCTCAGACAACCTTTTAATTTGAGCATGTTCTAATGACAGTCCTTCAGAAGAAGCTAGACATAGACAAAGACTAATACAAAGAGAACCTGAAAACCAAGTCTTGAGTTTGGGGTAGGAAAGACCCCTAACACTTATAACTCTGGAAAACATCTATACCATGCCTCAAAGATCCTTGTGGATTATAAATGTGGAAACTACGAACAGAAAAGGAATTATTCACCACATTATTAAACATGACAAAAAGCTTCTGAACTGAAGCTTAGAACAGGCTATGTAAGATTCCAGCAATCCCTGGGACTTTGGCGACAAAAATGTTCAAAAGCCTTTTACAGTTGCTGTCAGATTTATGTAAAGCATTTGAAATTCTTGTGAACTTATTTATATAACAACCTAAAACTTGAAGCCAACTTGAAAGTCTTTCCATTCTAATTATTCAGAATTGGAGGTGCCATACAAAAGATACACAATGTTTTTATTTGAACATGTCCTAAACAGAGACTTTAGGTGAACATTTTACGAAATAGCTGTTACTACTGATAAGTTGCATCCTTCAATATAAAAATTATTTGGTGAGCTGTTTTCCTGTTTTCTGTTCAGAGAAAATGGGGGTAGTACCATATGCTACATTCAACTCTAATGGACTGCTCACATCCTGCTTTGTTCATCTTGCATAATTATTTTAGGAAAATGCTACATTATATAAAAATAAGCTAAATGGTTCCATCCCTTTTCAGAGATGCAGCAATAGAATATTCCCTGGAGTAAGGCTGAGGATGGACATCAAAGTATTATTGAGAACTGAGAACCTGCTGACCTGGGTGCAAGGCACTGTCATTCAAAACCATTTAGTTCATATCCCACTCTGCCATCATCCTGGGTCACCCCTTCAGCTCCAAAATGGAAAGGAGCATCAAGTGTAAATGCATCTAGTACCTCTCCAATAGCATCCACACTGTGGTCACCACAGGAGTAGCAGCAGGACATGACCTATCTGGGTCTGCACGATGCAGTAAGAGCAAAGCAACCTCCAGCCAAAGAAGTCTTTCAGGTTTTATCTTTCAAGATGATTTGAACATGTTTTTCATTTCATCTACCTCTGCCCAAAAGCTCTCAGTGCCGTTTCCTGTCTTCCCAAGGCCCAATTTTCCTGTTCTCACCATTTTTCTGTCTCAATGAGGTCACTCTCCTGTTTCAGTTACCAGCTTCACTCCTCCTTCACATCAGCACTTCTCAACTACTCAAACTGTGCATACTTTCAAAGATTTAACTGTCAAACAGACTTCTAATTAGCTCACGTCTTTATACAGATATTGCATGAGGGTGTCTGCAGCCTCAGAAAACCATGGATCTAAGGAGAAATAAACACAAATCCTACAGTATTGATATTCCATATAAACACTGTTGTGAATTACAGACTCAACAAAAGGGCATTTGCCTGTATTAGTGGGGATGTGAAATCTCCTTTATAGCTAGGGCATTTACCTGTATTAGTTTGGATTAGCTTCTATTTTATAGCTATTGTGAAACAGGTCAAACTGTTTATCCCTACATTTCCTTAAGCACTCAGTGCCCAAATGATGGAACTTTCATAGAAAGAAAGAATCTGTTACAAAAACAGAGTTCCTCATCATTCTTAGTACCTCTATTCCTATACAACTCATTTAACAGTAGCTTATATTAATTATTCAAAGTAGGAAAAAAATCTATAGTCCAAATAAGAACAGAAGCAATATACACAAGTTCACAATTCATTTACCAGAATTTTGTCATGTCAATCAAAACCAGAAATGTAGTTGCAGTACTCTTAGAAAGAAATCCACACATACCATACTGCAATTAATAAGTATGCAAACCTGTTTTGCTTGGGTTTTTTGTTTGTTTGTCTTTGTGGTGTCTTATTTATATCGTGTTGATGAGCATAGTTTAACATCCGTGGATTGTTATCAGCTAATGTGGGTCCTCTTTCTTCCTGTGTTTCTTTCACATAGCATTATTCCATATATATTCTGTTTGCGGGATTTTTATGGATTAAGAAAGAAGCCAGCAGCATTCTTTATTTGCTGCTTTTGGCATTAAAGCACCACTTTGATTGCTTTCTTTTTTTCTACTTAATCACGTTTTAGACAGACAGCATCCAGACTTAACTTGTCCAGGCTCTGCTTTGCCATTTTCCTGTTAGCCATGAGAGCTAGAGACAGAGGTTACAAAGAGCAAGGAAAAGGTAATTTAATATTTAGTTCAATGACGCCTGTGGAAGAATCTTGTGAACCTGTGCTAAGAACTCCGTGAATCACCAGTGACTTATGACGCAAAAACAGTGACATAAAGAGGCAAAATGTTCCTGAAGTCTTTAAGAGTCCATTAGCTATCAGAAATAAAATATTAATATCGCTATTATGAGCACCTTTAAGATATGCACACTGTATTGCAGGCCCTGGGTCAATCTCATCCAGCTTATGCCAGTACAGATCCTGCAGAACACAATGGTGGAAAACCTACCCACATGGGAAGCATAATAAAAATGAGCACCTGTAATTTCTCCAGTGTTGCTCAGATCACTTGAGTCAAGCCAAACAAACCCTCCACAGCTCCTGATGTATTTATTTTATGGGCAGGCATAAGAACAATCCTAGCTGAAACCTCTTTGGAGGCAAAAGCAAAATCCCATGCCCTTTACCTCCTATATTAATTCCCGTGACTCAGGAATCAATGTACATTCAAAGTGAACTGGAACATCTCTCTGGTATACAACTTTCCTATGAAAACAAAAGCTTTAAGAATATGAAGAAAAACTGAAAGGGTGGGAGACAAACACCTCATTCTTCCTTGCAAAAGACATTTTTCATTCTGGCAGAGAAAATATCTAGCAATACTCACTACCCAAGACAGATAGGCATAACCTTCCTAAGCATGCTGAACCACACAGTAAGTTTGCACTTGCTTCTAAGAAGGGCTGTTTTCATGCTTTTTGATCAGGAATGATTTACTTTGGGGGATTGTATGATACTGAGATTGCTAATAGGATACAGCGACTTTCACCTGTAGGTCAGTGTCTTCAATTTCAGCCCAACTTATAAAGCTTGATCTTGCAACATGCCATGTGCCCCACAGTGACTGCCTGCAGACACCAGGAGATGCTCAGGGCATTCGGCAGGGGACCAGAGCACTCAGCTCTTGGGAAAAGCAATTTCCTGCTGACTGAAAGTCAATACGTGTTGTAGAGAGACCTAAGTGAAGCGCAGTGCCATTCTCAGGTTTATTGCAAAGAAGAAAACACCAGGGCTGTCCCATGTGTTGCATGATGTTGTGGTGACAGATGCAACTTCACCAGGTATGTACAGGGCCTTCATCATTTCTGCAGTCCAGAAGAATCTGTTCACAGCACAGGAGCACATGGCATCCTCCAGCCAAAGGCTCATAATGCCCGTGATTAGCCACAGAGCAACTAGAGTGTTTCTCCAATAACACATATTCAGAGCTTTTTACAAACATTATCTTTCTTTCTTATTAAAAAACAAAGATAACAGTATCTTTTGGATAAACTAACGGCACCCAGTAGGTAGGAGAGTTACTTGTACGCGTGCATTATTTACACACATCTGTTCCCAGGAAATAATGAGCTGAGTGAGACCATAACAATTCCAGCCTCAGGTACGGTGGTGGAAAAGTCACCCCCTCATTTGCACTTAACTGGGTAACGTATTTATAAGTACCTACATTACCAATTGGGAAGCACAGTGCAATTCCCCAGGATCAAAATTAGTCAAGTTGAGTAACACAGTGGAACTGTTTGGTTGCAGATAATGCCTCCTGGACTAGAAATCATTAGAATCAGCTAGAAAAAAACTTCTTTTCCTTTAAAGAAATTTTAATGCTTTTAAGGGAAAACAAATAAGAGAGTTGTCCATAGGAGCTATTTAACTCATCTAAAAAGTGTTTACTTTTGACTGAAGTCAATGTCACATGGCACTTTAAGTCAAAATATAAATGCTGCCTATGAAATGGGATAACATTTTGTCTTTAAATCTCAAAACCTGCCATTAAAGTACTCTGCAAGTCAAAATTAAATTAGTTCAAAATATTCTCTTCCATTTATTACAGGAAGAAGTTTTTTGACTAAATAAATATTTTCTATTAAACAGAAAATTTGTTTTGACAAAATCATAGTTTTTGCTTAGAAAACATCTTCCAGAAGTAATTTAACCTGTTCCAAAGAACTACAGGGGAGAGTCCATATGCTTTTTTCCTGCATGAAGAAATGGCTGCCGTTCAGGCTTTCAATTTTGCTGCCCTCTCCTCTACCATCTAAACCCACTGTAAAGATGCCAGCACTGAACCATCAAGGGGCAGCTGGCACTCACCAGCCCAGTGTTCCTGTACAACGAAGATGTATGCCTATGTGTGTCCAAGTTTTTGGCAGGATTTGACTAAAAAAAAGGACTCTCAGCATCCAGAAATAAAAATGATAAAGAAAACCTGATTTCATAATTGCAATTTTAAATGGAGAAATGTACAGTAAATGTATTATGAAAACTATAGCCATCGTAAAACAAATACATATATAAACCCCTACCAGGTTATCAATTCTGGGCCTGTGACTGCAATATAAACCCCTACCAGGTTATCAATTTTGGGCCCATGACTGTGATATTTGAGAGCTTTCTGCTTGCTGATATATATTCTTCTAGCTGTCATATTGTATTTCTAAATTGTTAAAAAACCCCTTACCTATCAGCCCCTAAGGCATTCATTTTTCCCTGGACTTTATAAAAACTAGAGCATGTTTTTGCGCGACTTCTTTTACAATAGGAAGCCTGTTAAAAACAGCATCATGAATATTCTAGTTATGACAGATATGAAAGGACATAATACCCAGGGAACAGTCCTTTCTTAACATATTCATGAAGAGGTCCTTGTCAATCACAGCTAGTGAATTGAATAAAAATACCATGAGTCTTAGGAGGATACGGCTGAGTTTTACATGCTGGAGATACAAAGACTCAACTGAGACCAGGTTCCACTAACAAGATTCCTGGCCTGAAGTACCTCTGTGAAATTATTCAGCAATCTGCCAATAAGGGTATTTCAGGCAGCAGCTATCTCTCCTTGGCGGTTGCGCTCCATGTGGGTCCATGCATTATTGCCACACAGTTAATGGAGTGTCTCAGCTGGTGCTTTAAAGGAACAACATCTCCAACCGCCCATTCATTTTGGAGTTTCAAAACAATGTGTTTTATGCCCCTGCTTCTTTTGAACATTAAAAAATTTACATCTTGAAATATTCTGGAAATAAGAAACAAACTGCCAAATGCCTTAAGCAAGAAAAGAACTTAGAAGGCAACTTATATATATTTTAAAGTGGAAAGCAACATTATTTACTATTTATGCTGCATTGCCAACTTGTTCAGTGGTATCTGAATAGATAATTAAACAAACTTTTATATTAAAATAGTTTTTTGATGCCTTTGCTACTTTCAAAGCAGGTACAAAGTACAGTATTTAAAAGACACTACTCAAAAATTTACAATATATAGTCAAACTCTTGTTGACTTTACTCCAGTCAACAGCAGTCTGAAAAATGTCAGATTTGTAAGATTATCAATCAAATGCACCTTTAAACCACATGCCATTTTCCTAAGTGAAGCTCACAGGACAGCACTTCCTGCATGAACATCATAAGCCAATTTAAAAAGCTGTGTCCATTCTACAGGTGTCTATTCACCTGAATAATATTAAAAGCATTGTTGAATCAAGTTGAGCCCTGGTTTCAGATCTTTCTCATGTTTGCACTAAAACACACAGGCTCTTTGAGCCACAGAGTTGAGATATAATTACAAGTACAGCATCAGCATATACCAACGTGAAAACTGCAAGAATAATGAGGAGCCACTCTTTAAAAACAAAACAAACCAAAACAGATCTGAAATGTGAAAGGAAGAATTTGCTGTGCACAGGAGCTCCGTATTTCACATTTTCCCACTGGGAGTCTAAGTTGCTTCACCTTTGGTAAACTTGATTCATTAGTGTATTAATTGACAGTTGTTTCCTGTTCTAAGTGATTGTTTTCTAGTTCTATTATGTACTGTCAAACAGCAGCACATGATTAATTACAAATAAACCAAGAACTTTGCTAACAACGGGATATTTCAAAGCCTCCCAGCTTCAGGAAAGGAGGTCTGCCGCTTACGTGGCTGGAATGTTTTCTGGATCTTCCCTCAGAGCGTTTCAAACACATTCATCTGCAAAGGTCTCTCCAGAGATTTTGGCTGACTTTTGAGGTTGATATAAACAGGTCATTTTTATTTTGTGCTTTACAAACTGATCCCTTTAACACACAAAGTCATATACCAGTGTTGGTCAGTACACAAACATCTATCAAATGAGAAATTAGAACATATATGGAGGACAGCAAAGGGCTATGTATCAGCCACTTGAGAGACCTTCAGCACAAATTCGTGATCCAATAGAAAGCCATCTCAGCCCTGAAGTCTTCCAAAGAATCCTCTGATCGATAGTGAGAAACTGAGATATTTCATTTTGCTGTCAGTGCAATTACAATGAACTCCACTTAAGTGAACAGATTATCTATGGTTTCACAGCTCACCAGGAAGAACTGGAAACTTACCGTGTTGCAATACCAAGGATATAAAGGGAGATGGCTGGGTAGAGACCTCTGACAGGCTATTCATCACCTACCTCTGCACTAATGGCAGGAGTCCATAATGATTAAGAAGATACACTCTGTCTGAGGTTGAAGTTGAGGTGGTTTTAACTCTCCCTTGCAAACCTGTTTGCAGTGGATTTCCAGGGCTATTATACGAAAAGTTCCTTGAATTGCAGACCAAACAGAAGTCGTTTAATCAAAATCTGAATTCGAACTCCTTCTTAAATGTTCATACTAGCTGGCTGTCTAGTCTCCTAGTACCGGGATGAACTACAAAAAAAAAAAAAAGTCAAGAAGTTTCCCTTTGTCTATATTTCTTTTGGGTTTATATGAAAATTCATTTCAGTAGCTGACATTCCTGAAATTACAAGAAGAACTCCACAAAGTGTAACCTTTGCTCTCTTTTAGACCCTATCAAAACATCGGAATCACCTATACTGGAATAGCTTGCTATTTCTACTGTACAATTTTAAGATACTACATTTCTAAAGGAACAGAGTTACTGTTACATAGGAAAAGCACACTTATATAAGAAAATTTTTCATCAATTTCAATAACATTAACAGAAAATAATTACAACCTTGTGGAAAACAATTATGGCCAGTTGTGTAGCCAAGACCAACAAGACATCCAAGATAGCTACACACTGCAGAAATGGAGACCCCTAGGTGTTTATTTTAAGACATGGAACATGGAGGAATATCATTTATTCCTCTGAAATCTATGATGAAAAATTCTGGTATGTCCTTGGTTTGCATATTTGGACAGCTTTAATATGGCTGCTCTTAGGAACCAATGGATTTTTAAGTAGATTCCTTTCCCTCCCAAGGATAGACTACAAATACAAGCAAAGCATAATTTTCCTTGGCTTGGCATATAATAAAAACCAAATGCAGTTAACTAGACCCTTCAACTGAAGCTGTTAAAATACATATGTCAATCATCATTTGGGGGGAGTTAGGAAAACAAAAGTAATGAAAATTGGTACTGTGAACTTTTGCACTGAATTTTCTTCGGAAAAAACAAACAAAAATCAGGGCTGCTCTGAATCTCTTCTCTGCCCACCTGTAGCTGTGCCTGGGATTGCTCAGACCCAGGTGTAGGACCTTGCACTTGGCATGGTCAAACTTCATCAGGTTGGCAGCAGCCCACCTCACAAGCGTGTCAAGGTCCCTCTGGATGGCATTCCTTCCCTCCAGCGTATCAACCAAACCACACAGCTTGGTGTCATCGGCAAACTTGCTGAGGGCACACTCAATCCCACTGTCCATGTCACCAACAAAGATGTTGAACAAGAACAGCCCCAGCGCCAGTCCCTCAGGGACACCACTCATTACTGGTCTCCAGCTGGACACCAAGCCATTGACCACAACTCTTTGTGTGCGGCCATCCAGCCAGTTCTTTATCCACCAAGTGGTCCATCCATCAAATTGATGTCTCTCCAATTTAGAGGCAAGGATGTTGTGTGGGACAGTGTCGAACACTTTGCACAAGGTCCAGGTAGATGACATCAACTGCTCTAACCCTGTCCATCAATTCCAGAGCCCCATCATAAAAGACCACCAAATTGGTCAGGCAGGATTTCCCCTTATTTTATTTCATTAATATATAGATCATTAAATACTATTTACTAAACTAGTATGTAAAATTGATGGATAATAAATGGTACGTGCATAGTCCTGTACTCATATCCATAACCCTCACTGAATATTTTACTAACATGTCAGAAAACAACATCGCTGGGAGTACTTTCAAAATTACACATGTAGAAGTTAAAAAAGTGAAAGAATCACTGTAAAAGCTTTCCTTCTATCACAATATCCTCCTTTGTCTGACAGGATTTCCTCAACTAAGTAATGATTTCTTGCCACAAAGCACCAAATACCCATCAGAAAAAAAAAATCTATTTATTTTTGAGAACAACATTATCTGTTTGATCAGAAACATAAACCTAAAAAGTGTTATTATTAATATTCTGGAAAACATTCTACTTCCTAATCCATTCTGCCATATGCTTTTTCTAATTCAGAGATAATCCTGCTTTCGGGATAATTCGCTACCATCTCATCACACTTCCACACAGTACCTTACTGCTGACCTTCTCCAGGTCATATCTAAGCCAAATAAACTTAATTGAGCACATTTCTTCTATGTAAAGTATATCTGGATCTTCATAAACTTTACATTTTGCTAGCTTTTTTCCTCTCTAACAGTTGTGATCTGTAGTCACATTTCTTCACTCTTGCCTTGCTTCCATCCCTTCATGTTCAACTTGTCTCTGTAAAATCTACAAAACTAGTAGATGAAGAGAATGAGTGAGCTCTTTCCCTCCTTCTGCTGAGGAAAAGAAATAGTGACGCTTGTGGGCTAAGATGAATTGAATTCAATGTAACTTTGTGATATATTCCACAAGTAAGACATAAAGGTAGATTGTCCCATTAATTTTCAGAAGGAATTTACTCACCATGAGAAACCCCAACAGAGAAGCCTGCATACCTGATAGTAGCCCAGAAACACAGTTCTCACTGGCTAGAAGTCATGGAAATCTACTATTTCAAAAATTACTTTGAGACATGCAATAAAACTAAGTTTTTAGTTTAAAAAATTCAGCATTTGAAAAAGGAAAGGGCTGTGTATATATTTTTTTTGGCTTAAAACATTTAAGCCTGATGTTTAGGCACAAAATGGAAAGATACATAATCCTTCCACTGTATTTCACTGCATTTTATAATTATAATTATTTCATATTTCTGGGTATAAGCAATTTAAAAAGAATTTGCCAGGAGAATTTGAATAAATCTCAACTTTATTTAAAAATAACTTGGAGAAATGAAGTAGCCGATGTGTTAAAAAATCAATTCATCATATCATATAACTGACAGAAATTTTCATGACTCCACTTCCCAAATCAGCTACAAAATTTACTTTGTGCTTTTTCAAGAGTGAAAAAAGTATTGAACAAATGGAATGAAACAAAACAAAAATTAAATCAGTGCATTGTGCTTGATACAGAATCACTCCTTACCTTTACAGCTTTCAGCGCTGGCAGGGAGCAAGTCTCTTGAACAGAAATGAGCCAAACAAAACACTGCTGAATTCCTCTCAGCTTTAAATCCACCTCTGGAAACTAAGCCACTAGGTCAAGCCTTCTCTTAGGGCATTTTGCAGGCTCTGTGAAAGACTTGCATTGCGTGGGGTTTGGACTGCAGGAGCTGAGTGAAAGAGAAAACCAGATGGCTGGGGGCCCATGAGACATATAGAACCAGAGTTAAACCTCATGCTTATAGGAGCACCTATGCCTTTCAACATGGATTCAGTTTGAGCTTCGTGCAGATTAACATACATAAGATGATACACATAAAGAATCCAGGAAATGGCTACACAATCCATAGCATAATTTTGATGCTGTTACAGTAATTTTGATCAGTTCCTCATAAATATTACAGGGGGTGTTTGCTTGCTCCATCCCCCTTTTTTAAGCAATTTTCCATCCCTTTGGAATCATGTACAGAATCATGCAATTTTCCAAAAAGGATTTTATCATGCCAAGATTCTAAAACCCACAATAAGCAACTCAACAGAAGAAGGATCAGGGAGAAGTAAGTGTCCCAGACGAAAATAGGCAGTGCTGCTCCAGTGCTTCATTTGAAACACAAGAAGTCACCTCCATCAGTAAAACACATGTATCTGGAAATCCCTCAATTTACAAATGTCAATATCTGAATATAGATACTTACAGATATACTGGAATCTGCACATAATTGCACAGTGGCTAAATTGTTACAAGAAACTACAGTGCACTTGACCCCACTGCTCACACGACTCCTCAGGGAGCACTAAATTAGCAGAAAAACAGTCAATCCTTAAAGAAATGAAGTTGGAACTACCTAGTTTCAGGATACCTGCATTTGGCTGCAATAGCACAAAGCTCAGCACAGGGAACTGAGTACTTGCTTGCTTAGAGCACAGTAAGCTTCGTGCTACCACAGCTACTTGGGTAAAACAAAGCCCAGGTCTGTGGGACTAGCCATCAAAGCCATGTCAGGTATGGTTGTCCAATACCTCATGCTGGCGACATACTTGTCTCCCTCTTTGAACACTACCAGTGTGCTAACTGTATTTATAACAACATCTGCTCCCTGTGGTGCAGGTAGGTGAACTCCAGCATCACCCAGACATTTCCAACAAGACATCAGTCCATTCAGTGCAACACCCAAGCTGCTGGAATACCAGGACACTGTAGTCTTGCTCAGAGCAAACCACTTCCAGAAGAGCACCACCTGCATTGTACTTTATTCTGCTTGCACACAGGAACAAGTGAAGAACAAGATGAAGCCTGTTTTTATAATTCTGGTGTTGCTCTCAGTTAAAGCCAAAAGGTCTCACTAGTAACTAGCCTCTAACACTTCCCAGCAGCTTCTCAGGATCAATGGGTAAAAGAAACATTTTCTAGGGTCACATGTTTAAAGCTATATGAAGTCTTAAAGGAACAAAACTAATCCTCACTGCATGAAAAATATATCCTAAGATCAAACCCATTCTAATGCCATAATGCAATTTTCCTCAATTTCCATTTCAACCATTAACGACTACTTATTTACCAGAGCACCTCATATTCCTCCATTAACACAGACACTTGCCTCTTTAAGGCATGGACCATGTTATTCAACTGTCTGGGAAGTACCATGAGCAGTTAATGTACTGTGCAAGTAGCAGCTTCTGAAAATTTGACAAGACAGCTGGGTCAGACACCAGAAAAACAAGCTCCCCTCAGCATGTCCCCAGGGTCCCGCATCATACAGAAACAGATTTTTCGGAAGATGTGGAGCCTCCATCACCAAGGATCTGGGGAGAAAAAAGGTTAAACAAACATTTGAGAGGCGGAGCATCAGCATAACCCAACACAGGCTGATACTGCCCTGGGACAGGGGACCACACTAAATACCTCTTGAGAGACCTTCAAAGCCTATTTTTTCATGATTGTAAATTGCGCTTGTGTGTGGTTTTCCCCCACAAAAAGCAAACCTACATAGCCCAAGAGAAAGACAGTGTTTAGTTTCAAGATCTAAAAGAAAGTGTATCTCGGGGTGGGTAGAAGCAGGAAAGGTTAAGAACTTCAAACATAGCCAAAAGGAGAGTCATATTTTCAACACTGGTTTGAGTATGTTTCACATTGCTGCAAAACTCTCAGATATAGAAATAATCTGTGAAAAAGCAGCTTGCTTATGCTTCATCTCATACACAAGATGCTGTATGATACAGGATGATTCTTATGTCAAGTTGCATCTGTCAGAAGAATGCAGCAGAGCAAGTAAGCGTGGGTTCCTCCAAGCAGTCACATTTCTACTTCTCAGTGCATCAGTACTTCTAGCTATGAGTAAACCATGTGCACACAAAAGATTTCACCTCATATTATTTCACAAGAGCCTCCATATCATGGCAGCTGATGCACAAACACAGATGAACCTCCTGCCAATGACCTCTTTCACCATCTATTAAAATGTATGGACTGAAGTTTGAAGGAGCAGCTTTAAAAGTTTCTCTGAATGGAGAAGCAAGGAAGGAGATATGACAAGAATACTCCAAGAGGTAGAAGGATATGCAGGAGGTCTTTGCATCTCTGCCTTTAAGGTGTCTGTCAACCCTTCCTGCAGATGAGAGGGAATTTGATACTGCAGTTAGGGAGGCATGCAGAGCAGTGACCCCAGCCTCCATAGAGCAGCATCGTTCTGGGAGAGAAATTCCAGTGTTGAGTCTTTGAGACTAGTAACAGTTTAAGATACTATTCCTGTATGACTTCTAGAGCCACAGACTTATATAAATTAGACAAGTCATGAAAAAGCTGAATTATGTGTCACGTGGTGCTGCAGAGGGTAATATACAGACCTTTATTATGTAATAAAACAATTGTGTGCTGGAGAGATATTTATGGCATAATCCTGTATGTCTTCATAGTACTCTTTGGAAGCATATAATTTAATACACACTGTATATTTGGTCTGTATGTGTTTACATTTAAAGTAATGCAAACTTTATTCTCTAAAATACCAGTAATATATCTGGATAGGTTATTGCATGGCATACCGGTAAACACCACCAGAAGCCACACACTCTTGAAAAAGGCCACTTAGTGCTAGTGACTCATGCTGTATGTTTAATATGTTGCTTTTTAAAGCAAGCTTCCCAAATATTTACTGAGTAAGCTCTAAGGCTTTAATTTTCAGCCAATCCTAACTTTATTACAAAAGTTTATCAATCTATAAACACACTACTTCACTACACTGTCATGTTTTTATAAAGTAGTTTATAAAAGGTGACATCTGGCAAAGAGGCAAATCTATAAAAATCATGCTGGTGGATGTAGTGTCATTTTTTCTGCCATCCTCCCAGAAAGAGTAATATTATTTTGACACACACATTCATCCCCACTGTCAAGCTTCTATTTTTATAGTTAGTTTACTGCACATATCCTTAAGCTATACAAAACCTTTGGGCTAATGTAAAGAATGACATTTCTGCATATTTATTAAAACACTTATTTTAGGGGTTGACTTTGCCTGATAGGATTTTTCCAACTACAATGTCATTTTCATGACAATACACTTCATTCAGAAACAATAAATAAAGATGCACAGCAAGTCACAAAAGGCCAAATACGCAAGGACAAGTTTAAAGCAGCTCAGCTTGGAAAGGCTTACATTTGTCCTTCTTTAATATTTTATCAGATGTGTGAACTGTACATTGGAGCTCACCACAAACTTCAGTGTACACGTAATGAAATCTCTCCAGGACATTATAGACTCCAGCAGAGTATAATTTTAATACTGCAGAGTTTTCAGCTCTGACATGTGAGGAGATATTTTCTTTCAGAGCTCAGCTTTCTCTATGTTTGTGTTGGCTCAAGCACAGCCAGGATGTCAGCAAGTGAGAGACACTGAAATCAGGAGGCTGACGAAGCACTTTCTGCGCTTTAATTACAAGTAACTGATTAATCTCTGCTATGTCTTAGGTTATCTATTAAAGTAGATTATATGAATCCCAACCTACCAAAGGAAGGTTGTTTCATTTGATTGTGCATAATAACTTGCTCTTTCTAGTCTTCCTCCAATACAATGGATACTTTTCTTTTTTAAATGTGAAGTCTATCATCATTCACCTCTGCTGAAAGCTAAAACTGTAAATTATTTAGCTTTAAAGCACATTCACTATTCATGAAAAGATTTTTTTAATGCCCTTTCCCAATATTTAAATAAGGAATGGAAATGTGTATTCATACCAAAAAGCCTAGAAATTAGAATTATTTAACAGCTTTTGAACATGACACTGATGTAGACAAAACCAAAAACAGGAGTAGGAGTCTATTAACAGCGACATTATTCTGCCATCAAAAGGGTTCAATGCCAGAACATTCCTGAGCAGAGATCATTACTGGCAGTTCACTAAATGATAATTTGGGTTAGAAGCAGCATTCTGTTCCTTAAACAGAGCACTGTATTTGACATCAATAAGAAACATTTTACACTGTATTTTTTAATGCTGAATTTAACCCACAGAATCTCACAAATCTGCCAACAAACCAGTATTACCCTCTGGATTGTTCACTATAACTGTGCTACCGGTCAAGACTTGTTTAACTGGATTAGTTTAGGTCAGAAATAAAGATTCAATACAGCCATTACTGTTGCCATTACCCATCTGCAGATGCTATTTTCAAAGGCAATTAACCATAACTTTCAAAGATCCCAGTTCCACGGCTGCAAATGAATAGTCAGATCACTGCATCTGTATGATGCCCCATAAGCTTCAATTACCCAATCAGGGACTATTTTGATCTCTAATTAAAATAACTTCAGTTTCAGCCATGCAAGAGAAGGTCTTCAGGTGCAGTAAGCCTGGAGTTCACAGGATTTCTGTCCCTAGGGCACAAATAAGGGTAAGAGACAGAAGAGAAGTAGGAATCCACTAAGGGGAAGGAAGTAACAAAACTGTCCCATGAATCCACCCTCACATCTCCTGCTGGAATGTCTTTTCATCTCTATAGACAATCAGAGGTTAAAAACAGGTCCTCAGAAATCCCAGAATAGATGCCTAATTGTACTGAAATAGATATATTTACATACTGCTGTCTTTCCCAATTTGCCATGTTACCTTCACAAGGTACAGTCATAGCTAACTCATGTTTACAAGCTCCTTCTGTCCACTGCATTATATTCAGTACAGAAATGATAACCCTAAAGAATTATTTACTGTCTACATTTTATATACATTTACTGGGCACTTGGAACAATCCACCACTTGCATTTATTCTGGCATGACTGAATGATCTCCTTTAAGCAAAAATCTTGGGTAGTGTCTCTATCTTTCAATATCATCAAATACAAATCAGCATGTTATGCTTGGATGGTAAGTAAGGGAAAAGGGGCATACACACATACATGCAAAAATCATTACAGGACATTGTGAAAATACTAGACTGAAAAATACTTTGCTCAAGAGTCTTGTAAATATCATGCACTGGGGATGCTCTTGACAGATCTGATCTACTTTTTATTAGTTTTGCAGTATTTTGCCAAGCAGTACATTACAGTGTCATAGTAATCAAGGACTGGAAGTATCATTACCTACAGTCAGCAATAATGAGAACAGAACCTTTAATTTCAAAGTATAAGATAACACACTGATTAATAAGCATGGGATGATTAGTCAATCCAGGACCTTAATGCACAATGGAGAAATTTATCCATTATCTGTTCAATGTAATTCTTCTTTCCTCTTGGTGACTTTAAAAACAACCAAGGAAAATTACTGTCCCTCAGTAAAGGCTTTTTAATTTCATATGCATTTAATTAGATAACTGCCAGCCCAAGGCCAGGAACCATGACAAATAGTTGTTCTTTTCAAATTAGAAGAATAGACTGTTCAATGAGCAATATTGATGTTCTCTTGTACTGAGTTATACAAGAGCTCTCCTACTACTTCCTTTAATTTATCTAACCTTTTTTAACATCTAATGAGGTTTTTAACACGGTTTTAGTTACATATGCTAGTTGGTCATTTTACAAGGTGTTGCTAACAGCAACAGTACCAGAATCAACATAAATGCACACCCCACATCACAATTTTCTTGGAATTAGGTATAACAGTACTATTTACATAGGAAAAGGCACATTAGAAATTAAGAGGCCATCATTATGTTAGTAGGAAAACCACAGTTAATCCTGTTTAATCTGTTTAATTGCTTCAACAGCCATAATAATAAAGATTAGCTAGCTGTGAAATACTAACTATAAAACAAAAGAGGACTTTTTCCATTTCTGGTACTGAGATGTTGCTTTCTGCTTTTGTGGGATGAGGGTAGAATGAAGGAAACGTTCTTTTTCAGGATTTGTTACTGTTTGGTTTTTGGTTTCCTTCCCTCCCCCTCCCCCAAAAAAAACCAAAACCCATGCAGAAAGAGTCTATCTCCTCCTTTTTTGCAACATACACACACAATCTAAAGACTGCCTAGCAGATGAAGGACCATTTATTTCTTAACAGGAGGACCCCTCTCCTACTACTCAAGGGTGTTAAGATTTGACCATCCCCAATCTCATAGCAAAATACTTTAGATTTAAATGGCCAATGGCAAAAATAAGAGCAAAGAACAACTCCTGGAGAGCTTCCCCCACTTTTTTAAAGGCAAATTACAATGAAGTTTTGATGCCAAGCTCTCCTACCCAGGCACAGGAAAGAGGCAGGTTAAGGAGAGGCAGCAAGGAAAGAAATTCAGATTAAAAAGAAACAAAACCCAAACCCCAAACAACCCATCAGTATTCCACTAAATACAAAGACACATCTCCTTAAAGGTAAGAAAATTATCTAGAAAAGTTGGAGACCTTGACCAACCACCCAACCTGGTGCTTTCCATTTCCTATCTAGCAGTCCCCATTAATGCTACTAATGAGAAATGTTCTGTAGTAAGAACACAGGTGCTTCCAGGTTAAGCACCTAAGAGGCTCCACTATAGCACTACACTCAGGGCACTGCAGAGCTGGAATATGGCATTCTTGGTGTCTGCTTGTAATGATCACTCAAAATAAGATTACAACAGCTATCTCAACGTCCTCCTCAACTGCCTCTTCCCAACATTATCTACTGCAGAGCAGGATTTCAGCTCCTGCTCCAGCTGTAGGCTTACAAAACCTGCTTTATGATGAGAACAACCCACAAAGACCACAACCGATGCCATCCCCATCAGCCTGGATCTAACTTAATGCTGCTCAACAGGCCAAATCTGACAACCAGTCTGGGTCCATCACTGATTGTGGCCTCCCCTACAGTACTGACCACCCCCAGGAGTGAATTTGGTCCCAGGCTTCTGCAGAGTTCTGGACACACACTGTCTGCCCACAAGGAGATTAATCACAATCTGTTGTCACCTCTCAGACATGCTTTACTCAAAGGAAACCTTTAACACGTTAAATATCAGATCTAAAATAATTTATTCCTGAAAGGGTTAAGCTCACAGGATATTGTACCTGACAAGTATAACAGCGTGCTCTCTAAACATGACATACTGATCCCCAGCAATAAAATATTTCCCAATCTTTATACCATTTGGTAATTCACTGTGTGTATTACACACAATCAAGATGTACAGGTTTCAGAGGGATTCTGAGCACATCGCTTAGACTGACAGAGCAAGTATTCCAGACAATTGGCTCCCTGAGGGTCAAGACAGTGATGCTCAATCAGGATTCAAACGGGTCATAAACCCTTCATGGATTGCGCTCAAGTGGGTGTTGATGTCTCCCTGGGGCAGCTCATCATTTTCTGCTATAGTCAAGCACTTGTCATTACAGACAAACTCCCCGTCAGTCTTAGGCACTCATTTAATCGAGTCTTAGTGAGAACAGCAAATATTATCAGTGCCACAAAACCCCTAAAGAGACAAATATATTAATCATAACTGCTGGGATGGTAATTTAAGACACTCTCAAAACTCTGCTGGTGGTCCTTACACTACAACTGCTTTTTAATGTAGATTTTCAAACCTGGGTGATGAAGTCAGGCACTGCCATTTTGGGTTGAACCTCCTCAAGACAGTGAACTACTACTGAGAAGAAAGGGGTGCCAGAGGACCCAGTTGCTGAGCATGGGAACTGTGAGTGTGACAGGGCACTCCTGAATGTTGGAAATCTTTCATTAAAACTCCAGGTCAGGATTCAACACCTTGATTTTTAGCACACACAAACATCCAGAAATGCTCAGGATAACTAAAAAGCATTTGCTTTTTACAACAGTTCAGATAACCTGGCATATAACCAAGGCTGCTATAATATACTACAGGCTTGAAATAAAACCTATCACAATCCTGGCATCTTGGGACACAATCTTTTTATTGTACTGTTTTCATACCTAATTATGCTCATATGCAAAACCAAAAAGGAAAAGGCAAGAAAAAGGAAAAGAAAAAAGAAAAACACCATTATGCACTAGAAAAGGACTGTGATAATCTAACATTAGGCTTGACTAGCTTTATAAAACCTTCCACATAAGCTTTTCTCCCTTTCCCTACACCAACATACAGCCACAAAATTCCACACTCATACAGTCCCAAATTTAAACCAGCTCAGAATCTCTCCACTGCTATAAACAGCCAGGACTTTTATTTTCAGATCATGTTTTAGGGTAAAGCTGAACACATGATAATTTATCTCTTGGCTTGTGACAGCATGCAGAATGAGCTCCTCACTCAGCTGCACACACACAGGTGTAAACCTGAGGACTTTTTTTTCTCCCAGTAAAGAAGTCAGGCAATACAACAGTGATGTCATGCTGCCATGAGGAAACTGCCCACCCACCCCCCCCCCAATATAAATCAGGTGTTGCTCTGCTACAGCCTAAATAACTTATTGGAAGAGAAAGAAAAAACATAAAAAATAAGGTTTCCAGCCTTGCCTTTCCCACTGGTTCTGGTCCTTACAGGATCTGTATCTCTGTTTTCACTCATCACAACAATTCTCTCACTATCTGCTAGTTTTCTCTTGGCTTCCTGGGGAATTTCAGTGTTAATGTATCTAGGGATGCGCTGGTGCAAGCCAATAAATGAGCCTCTGCACCTAGTCTCCAGGATGCCCAGTCAATCTACACAGCCCCAAACTCTTTGTAATTACTGGGGGTCTAGGGGCTTGCCCAATCCATCAGCTGGCTCCAGGTATGTTCCCCACAGAAAGCACAAACATCATTTCTGTCTGGCCTCCCTGAGGGGCAGCTGACACTCTTATGAGCCTAAAAATGCTTACACACCAGAGCTGTGCTCAGCACCTATTAGTTCCTTTCACACACACACGCATCTTAGAAACCTGCCTTTTGTCTGTCTGGAAACAGGCAAGTTATTCTTACCAAATTTCCTCCATCTTGGACATTTATCAGAAAATCCAGGAACATATAAAATAAATTTCTACATAGGAGATGGATAAAACATTTTATTCATGTAAAACCATTTTAAGTTGAAAATCTTTTGACGATAATCCAAAATATTAAAGCATAAATCAAAGTAGCATTTAGCAGGATAAACCAAATCAGAAGCTGTTTTTCAATAATGAGGTTTTACAAGCTTCTTGTGCTCCATTTTCAACAGCAATACCAGCAGCACAGCAAAGACAAGTGAAGCTCATGTGGTCATTGCTGGTCATTACATAAACTTCTTGATCCTAAACTTCTTGCCGCTTTTCTTCAAAGACCTGGAATCTGATCAGCACCCATATCTAAACAGTCCTGAAAATCAATCTGAGTTTTCAATCCCCCACATTTTACAAAAAAGAAGTAAACTATTTCATGTGAACCAAAAAACAAATAACCCCAAAGCAATGGGACTGTTTTTACAATACCCAAGACAGATATGTACAAACATACTCAGTGACCTTATTTAATAATATGTAATAATGTTAATACATAGTGACCATGTCAGATAGCTCTGAAAATAATATACAGCTAATCATACAGAACTAAAAATGTAATAAGCATTGAAAAGAATTGCAATATTGGGTATTAAAGCACTGTCCAACAAAGCACATAAGTTCTGGATTGATTTACACAGTACTGGTGTAATCTGATTTACTGAAAAAGAACTACTTATAAGACTAAATCTGAGCATGCAGTTCTCTTCCAGTCTAATCTGGAGCTTCACTGCCTAAACCAGAAGTGGTAAGAAGATTGAAAAACAACCAAACAAAACCCTGAACACCTCAGATTTTAAAAGAGCTGTAATTGCCCAGTGATAAGAAGCCCAGAAATGTTGCAGAAGTTTAAGCTGGACAAGCATCAATCAGGTATAATTTAGGCTCAACTGAGCATCCCTTTGGCAGAAGGATAAAGGGGATAAACTCTCAAGGTCTCTTCCAGCCTATGAAATTCGTGAAGTGATTTGGGATCTATAAAGACAAAATCCATCTTATAAACATAAAAGAGCAAATTCCGTCTCTCTCTCTCTAGTGTGTGCAGGGCCTCAAACATAGCAGGAGAAACGAGCTTTCACTTCAAAAGCATAAAAAGTCTTAGTGCAAAGCCCAAGGCTATGATCAAAAGGAGGCCTGAGGTCATGGATCGGATAGGAGATCCTACCACGGCCACTGCAAGGCAGGCAGCAAGGAGGGACAAGGGGACATGCTTAGTCTTGCAAAGTAAATAGATACTGTGTCATGGGAAGCATCTTCCTATGAATTCTTGCAGATACAAACAAAAGCAACTTGTTGCCTGGATTCAGGCACACAGAACACATCTGTAAACAACGGGAAGGTGGAAAATCATCTGCTCAGCCTTAAAAGGCAAAAGCAATCTCTAGAAGAGATTTGCATGTAAAACCACAGCCAGTGCATACACTATTGGGGACTACAGTCATTTTAAAATGAGAGAATATTTTTCCACTCAGGTTTTTTTTCCTGATTCCTACTATTTATGATACAACACTGTAACACTAGGTCTTTCTTTATTTTCCATGTATTTTAATTCCCAGTGTCCTGAAAATAGCCAAAATATGTTTGCGTGAGATTTTACTCAAATACTAAGAATTAGCACACACTTCATTGTGTCACCAAGGGAGTATTTAGTTAACGTATGATTTAATAAAAAAATAGCACATTAAGTTTACAAGTTTCTTTTCATAACTAAATTACATTTCTCTTGGCTAGTAATAATATTTTGGATTGACCCATGCAGAGCAGGATATTGCTGTGTTGCAAAAAACACAAGGAAAATAAAAATATTTAAAAACATGAACCCTAAAATAAATACAGGAACAAAGCAGCTGTTAAAAACCACCCCTTTATTTAAACATGAAGTCTGTTAGCTTGGTGTCTCTGGTGCAATTCAACAGAGTTTTAACACATTTGCATTTTGACTGGTATCAATTCCCCTTCAAGCTCCTTGTTTTTGTTCACAGCAATAGCCTTATGCTATCGAATGGATTACCACAGTGGAGACCATTTAAGTGGCAGCACCAAATCATCCCTGTTTCCAATTAGTGGAGAAGAGAATTAGCAATAAGCGCAATCACAGCATCTGTGTTGGACTACATCAGCTCTTTCTGTTGGATCGGTTGTACTGATTCACCATGACTTGGTGTCTAGCAATTAAGACTTCACTCGTATGAAAATAGGTGTAAAGGACACTAAAAAATGTCATCAAAAGGCAAATTAATTGATAAAAACAGCACAAGAGTGGTGAACATCGCTGAGAAGTACTGCTTAAACAGATCAGAATTCATTCTGATGAACTTCCCCTCTCTTCCAAACCATCTGTTTGTATTAACAGCATCTCTGAAGGTAAACTAGACATGGTGAAAAAACCTAAATGCAAAATCAGCAGTTAGCTCAAGAGTCAGATTCTCTTTGCCAAGTGGCGGAGCAAGGGCAGAGGGATAAAGAGTGACATTTGCAAACAGCCAGCCTTTTACTACCCAGCTTCAAAATTAAAGCCACCATGGCAACTGAATGCCATTTTTTTGGTAGTGCAGAATGCTATTTATCTTTACAAAGAAACACTCACTAAACTAAAAGAGCCATCTCTGTGATCTGGACTTCTTGAAGGCACTGTTTGAATAAGTGCATTTGTCTTCAGTATTAAGGACATATTCAAGAGTTCTTCCATTTTGTGCCATAAGCACTTTTTCTTTTCTGGCTGCACTGCAGGGAACTAAGGAAAGCTGACAATCTTGTGACTTGCAAGTTCTATTTTCTGCCATTATCCTTATTTTTTGCTGCCTGTAAGAAAACTAAGAGTGGGTAGTCTTTATTGAATGAACCCTATGAGTGAACAGAAAGTTCTACTAATGTCAAGAAAGGTGAATTTTCTATAGGATTTCTATAGGACTAAAGCAGTTAACTAAACCAGAACAATAACATATGCTGGAGCACGTCCATATAAATCCTTAATTTTTCTATCTGAATTGAGCTGCCAGTATTCTTTGCTATGAAATATTCATGGTTAAAAGCGAAGCCTCTTTAGCATCTTTAGCATGGGGTTAAGCTTTTAAATACTGGGAAGAGCTTTAAAATGTCATGGCAGTGGAATAGCAAGCAATATAAATAGAAGTTCTCATAAGTCAAATCTTTGGATTTTCTAGTAGTAACAGATTACGTTCCATTGCATTTACACATTAAGGGCTATGCTTCAGGTAAATTCTGCATTGAGAAAGACCTACAGAATTAGTGTGCTACTTCCTACATAATTGGACCTCTCCTTCCACAAAATTGTCAGTTTCCGGTAGGAACTGTACACGGGAAATGGTCAAGGAGAAGGCATCAGACCCAGTATGTGGAACTTAATTCACCACCTTCCTTTCCTGACACAGAATCATCTGGAATAGTGAGGAGTGTCAATTCAGGATGGAGCCACCAGCATTCCAGTTTATGCGATTAAGAGGAGATAGTTCAAATTCAGAAATAGAAACATTCATTTCTGGATCTCACAAAATCCTCTTATTTGTGAGAGTAAACCTTTACCATCTGACAAAGCAACAAGAGGAACAACTACCCATGACTTGATCAGTCACTGCTCTGATCATTTTGCATTCACACTCTACCCTCTCCTTATCCTTCCTCCTGCTGTGGGAAGTCCACAAGGAATAGAATTACCTGTTAGTGGGTTGTCCACTAACATGTAATAAAGAGATAAGACTGACAAAATAAACTTCTCTTTCCCCATCTGACCCCTGCCACTAGCAGCAAGATGATAAAAAAATAACTGTCCAGTTACTGCAGGTAGAAATAATGGACAGCCAACAAGAATCCAGATCCTCAGAAGTGAAACTGTGTGTTCATTTAAAGACATCATTGATCTGTCTCTCCTTACTTGCTTGAAAGACCTGAAAAGGTACAGAGGAGCAAAGAGAAATCCAGCTTTCATAATCAAGCTGTTTTGCAGCTCAGATTAATATTTTCATCTTCGCTGTAACTTAAAGATGTTCAAATCAGCATATATTACCAAGCTGACTTGGTTATGCATAATTTTAATTCCTGCAACTTGTAACTTGCTTTCCAAACAATAATGTCATGTTGTTTCTAAACACGAATCATAGTGACTTTCTCACTTGATGCATCCTGCAAATTGCTTTGTTTTACACAGCCATACTCTGTTATATTTTCAATTACAGTGTCATTTTATAATACTGACATTCTTAAAAGTATTATATGTTAATATATTAATTTAAGGAATGTCAGATGAAGTGTGTCGACTTAGCACAGAACATATTCTGACAGACCTGACAAAAAAACATGAAAAATGTGTGGTTTCTATCATAATGTTATTTTTCAGAAAACACCAGCTGTGCAACTATTAAACCAAGAGACTGCGCTTCCACATAACACCGAGTACCAGCATTCAATCATGAAAGAAATATAAATCTCCATGGGCTTTTTCCACATGCTTTAAATCAGTAGCAATATGTGCATTTGTATCTGCACTAAAAACATGGTAAAAACTGGGAATGTCTTCCAGCTGGAAACTCTTTGGCATCTTTACTAATAGAGACTAGCGGTGGGGTATGTAGTGCAATGGTTATAGGGATGTAGTTCAGTTTTAATCTAAGTTCCAAGTTTAATATGATACACGCAAAAAAAGATTTAACTAACCCAGCAACTTGAGCAACTCCAGGAATTATTCAATCTTACATTTTATCCTTCCACTATTTTATTCTGGATTCTTCATCAACTTTAGGTTAAAACTTCTCATATCAAATGCATGACAAAAGTTATCATTCTCCTTATGAAACTCAGAGGTTTTAAAGAGGTTTAATAACTCTTGGGTATTACAAGATCCTGCTTACAAGCTGTGTGCTGAAGCACAGCCTTCCCTAACAGCTAATTGGATAATGCCATCCTACAACAAATATGTAAGGCAAAAACAGCCTTCCACCTTTTCTCCATCCTACTCAGTAGAATTCAGATGTGCTTATTAAACACCTTTAATTCTCTTCTATGTTCATTTTGGCCACAGAATCACACAGCACTACGGCATGTCAGATCCTGAGGAGATGTAAAGGAAACAGCCATTTTTCTAGGTACACTCTTTGTCTACATGGTGAGCTATGAATTCTCCAGGGTGACAGCATTTTGAAATGATGACGTTTTGAACTGGTCTGTGACCTCGTAATAGCAAAAAATGAAACAGCTTAAAGGTGCAATAATTACATTAAAATATCTGCTTTGGACTATGACACCAATTCTGGACTCAAAACATGCATAAAGCACTCTATGAAGAAAGGTTTGTGGGTTATAATGTGGAAAAAATAGCATAATCTCAGGTTTAGGTTAGTGCTGTGAGTACACATAGGGCATGTAACTCTGGCGCATGAGTAAGAAGGCTCATAAAAAGTGTGATCACACTGACTGATAAACAGCTGCTTAGGGCCAGCATGAATTAACCAAAAAAGCAAACTAATGTCAAGGCAAAGCAAGAGCAACCTTGTATAGCGCAATGAAAGATGAGCAAAACCTTTCCCTGGAGCTTCTGCTGGCTCTCTCCCAGGCCTGCCAGATTCTGTTGCATTTCTCTCATTTGTGATTATGGAAGAAAATAGCAAGATCTTCTGCAAAAGTTTTTTAAACCTAGCTGGGCTGAGCTAGCAGCTTGCCACACGCATTATTTCCTCTTAGGATAGCACACAAATACTGTCTTAGAACAAAACAGAAAAGAAACAATAATAGTGGAAAAAAACATATAATTTTCTTAAATCCTCTTCACTCCCAGTTCAGGGTGCCACAGGGGAAAAATGTCCCAGAAGAGTAAATAGCCTACATACAGGTAAGACACCCCACTGGAAAATCACATCTAAATCAGTATAAAATCTGCAAATATCTTAAAGCAAATACTCTACTGGGTCATTATCTTTTGATAGAAAATTGAGCCAAAGTATGTTTAAACCCACTAGGTACCAATGCCCTGTCCTTTAGTGGGAGAGAACAGAATACTCATGACTTATTACGCACTCAATATACTAAGTCACAAGCCCTGCCAGGTCTTCTGCATTTTCTAACTTCTCAAAATCCTTCAGCACACACATTACACTGATTCCCCTTGTCTCAAGTGCAGCATGTCTTGCAAGTAGTTGGATTCAAACATCTATGCGGCTCCTCCAACATTCAACAACCACAGAAAACCAAACTCCCTGAAGAGCCCACACCATATCTCCACACAGTTCCTTACAATGTTCTTTTCTGTCTTTATGGCTCACAGTAAGAGAAAAAATCCTATTAAAATGAAATAAAAAAATTAAGAAATCCCCCCAAAACAACAATAAAACAGCTATCTGAACCCAACACAGCAATAGATGATTCTCTCTTCCTTAACAACTATAAATCCCATGAATAGCTGAAATTGTCTGCACTGGGCTGCCAAACAGATGTGCCCAAAGAGGCCCCTAGATCTTTGTTTCCATCCACTGGTAACTTAGCCAAAAAGGCCAGAATGTTCTACCTTCTCATCTCTTTATTATTCATTATTGCTCTTAACTTTAGCAAACTGCTACTCTATTTGGAACATCTAAGAACAGAGATTTCACCATGGTTAATAGACTTTTTCATCATTAAAAATAAGCTGAACAGTGCACTGCCAATCAGTTACAGTAAGCATAATCTAAACAGATGGGTTATGGTCCTTGGGGTGATTTTTCATGCAAATATTTTAATTCCAGTTCAAGCATGGCTTCTCTGGTTTCAAAATCATCTTGGTTTTGGCTTACCGGACTTAGGAAATGTTACTGTTAAATACAGTTCCACAAATACAACATAATGCTGAATTATTTACTTGTTCATTAGTGAATCTATTAAAGAATGTATTGGTATATAACTACAAAATGGAGTGAGTCCATTTGGAAGTGTCAATAAGAGAAATGCTGAGAATCCTTAGCAATTTCTCTATGGTCAAGTCCAACTGAATGCTCCTTTTAATTTCTGTGATTTGCATGGAAATCAAAGAAATTCACTTTATTTTGGAGAACTTTCCTTTCACTTAAGCCATGAAGGTCTTGCAGCTGCTCTTTAACCTTGACCAAATCTGTTCACCCTTTAGACCTGCCTTTTCCTCTCGCAGTCTTTCATGGATTTTGCCTTTTTAGCCAGTATGATTTTCAGAGCAGGAGATAATCTCCTTCCAGGTACTTAACTGTGATGAAATTCAAATGCTTGGATTGGACCTTTAAACTTTATCATGATACAAATAATAATATGCATTTCTGTGACTAGCTTCCTAATTCTGTAACTGGGCTAAAGCAGGATGCAGAGAAACTACAGTCTAAGTTGGAAAAAAAATAGATGCAGTAGATTATACAGTTCCTTAGCCCATAGTGTGGAATAACAAATATCTAGAGTGCATACTATATGCGTGTGGGTGCACACACAGGCTTGTCTGGTTCATACACACACACCATTTCCATTCCCCTTTAACAGTAATAAGTCTTTCTGAGGTATGGAATTGTCATGGACATTTTACAGCTACAGCAGTAGAGCAACGTGTCTGTTGTTGCCAAGTAAACACAGCAGCCATTATACACTCAGCAACCTGACCTACAATCACGAAACTCGGTGTTCCTGGTTTACTGGAGTATTACATGATAGAGAGGCTGATAGCCAGAACTTCTTTATCTCCTCTTAAACTGAAACCTGTCATGTTATCTTCCAAAGTTAGCTAAACTACCATGGCAATCAAGCAGGCATGCTCTCAGTTTTCAGCTGCACTTCAAGCATCTTAATCCAGAGCATTGTAGCATTTATTGACAGACACAAGATGAAGAATACATGCGGCTGGGTCATCTGCCACCCCCCAATGCAGGCCAGGAACTGTGAAGCACAATTATTCACTCATTAAGTTTTTTATGATATCTGGTGTTACAAACTCCAGATTTTGAGCACCCAAAAGCATCAGCAATCAGGCTGACCAATATTCTGCCACTGGTCTTGGTGGTACTTTGCATGCTCAGGTTGAGTTGTTGCCTCTTGCACTATATATTTCTTGACCAGCTTGGAGTGGCAGGAAATACCCGTGATTGTACCACACACAGCACAACGTGCGGTCAATCTCAAACTAATACAGAGGGCGCTAGGATTTTATCTGATTTTCTATATCTAACAGAAGACCTATTTCAGGATAGCATGCCTCAAGTGTGTCATCTGGCCCTGTTTTCCACATATGGATTTCATACTTCCATTCATACCCATATTAGTGGAGAAGGAACAATATTTTCTTTCAAAATCAGCTGTATAATAGATGAGATTCTTCTGCAGAAAACCTAGCCAAAACAATTCTAGATAATGAAAACCAATCCATTTTTCTCATCTCATGAATGCTTAAGAGAAGATGGAACAGGATCATTTTATTTTTTTAATTATTATTTTTTCTCATAAATTCCTTTTGTCCATGTTTCACACAACAAATGACTTTTCTCGTAACCGAACTGGCAGATTCAGAAGTGCAATATTATGGATTTCTCCTGCCAGCATGCCTAGCAGATTGGTCTAACAGACTGGGAATACAATACCTCATTTTTTCTAATGGGTGGAGTTTCTCCTTCACAATCTTCTACTTACAAGCAACAAAAAAAGCCTCCCTTTTTCAATAATTTCCGTAGTTCAGTAAACCAGTAAAACCACCTGCAATATTTCTGGGGTTTCAAACTGTGCTACACTTAACTTCGCTGCACAGAAGTTATTTCATGAAGTGATTCAGAGTTCTGTATAGACCTCAACCCTCTTTAGAAAACTGGTGCGGTTGACTGCAATAGATTTTTCAACAGAACAGTCAAACAACAAGAGTAATTTGCAACATTGCAGGACCCAGTAATTCCCACTATTCATCTTTGCAGAAGAGCTATGAATCCAATGAAGATTTATAAGCAGAAAGTCACTTTCAGTCTCAAATAATGTACAACTGGCAATATAAAACACACATTTTTAGCAGATCCTGTTTATAACATGCTGCATCACTTTGTGTTATGACATGTTGTAAAATCTGACCTAATTTGACACGACAGCTAAAATTTAAAGGATGACATTTCCCACTTCACTTCCAAATGGGATAACTGCAATGTTCCAACAAAAGCTGGCCAGTGGAAGAAAGGCAGACGGGAAAGTGTCCATGGTCTGCCAACACCAAATTACTGGTAAGTAGTTCAACACATCTCTAGGAAAAAAAGCCCTTAAGAGAGTAATAAATCATCATTTAGGAAAGGTCTTCAGTGAAGTGCATTTACTGTCCCTTATTCAGGCATTCCAGTTTATTAGCAAACACTGAACTTTTGTACACACATGTTCCTGTAATGATGACAATTCTAAGCTTCCCTTCTAAGGGTTTCTAAGGTTTCATTCTAAGGCCTAATTCTAAGGTTTCGACTGAATTAGAAAAATATGGTCATACTAAAACCCAAAGCAAAAAGTGCTCAGAGATATTTTAATATTCTCCAATTGTTTGGGCTGGTTTTCTTTTTCCTAGAGATTTTGAATCCAGTATCCAGTGATTAGAACACTTCTCCACTATTAATGTACCTCCTGGGATAGTCTCCTGCATGATGTACTGTGATTAGAAAGAAATGAAAAACTGAGTATCATGAATTGCAACAAAACAACTTAGTGATTCAGAAGCTCAGAAGAGTAAACTCAGAGAGCAGCAAGCATCTCCCAACCAGTCCAAAACTTCTGCGTTGTGAGCTTAATCTGTATCTGCATACCCCTGTTAAAATCCTGAATGCTTTCTTCTCACCAGGATATACCCAAGACCTAACCTTTCCATGTGGTACACAACAAAGTTATGAAATCTTTTAACTTCTTAAATTCGCCTTAATTTCTCTTTTCACCAAAATATGGAAGTTTTAGAATAATATCTCAATCTATTTTGCATCAACCTGTAGAAAATAAACAACATGTCCCCTCAAATTTGTATTTTGAAACCAATATATACACCCCTGCATTGGAGAAGTTAAACGATGTTCTAAAAAAGATTCAAACCAGTAACCTCAGCCTGCACTGTACTTCAATCCCCAGTCAAGTAGGCATTAGAGTTCAGAACGCAGCCACAGCCTAAGAAAAATGTTATTCAATCAAAGCAAATCCCAATCTTTTGTGCATTTCATGACGGTGGGATGTTTAGAAAATGGGATAACTTTGCCAAATCATCTTACTGTGTGGAAGTCATATGAAAATCTCCATTTTCCATCACCTCTGTACTTCTTTCCCTGAATGAATGCCTGAGGTAATCATCTTAAAATGCTACAACAAAAAAAAGCTGGGGCATTAGAAGCTTGGTCGCTGGCAATGCAATCTGCTTCAAAATTAGCAGTGATTGTAGAAAACCTTAGAAAACACTAATAATTCATTTTTCATCCTTTCTGGCAGGCGCCTTCAAAATCTTGGGGGAAGTGAACTCTTGCTTGTGCTATATGGCTAAAGTCTTAATGAACCACTTAGAGCACTGCAAAGGCACTACTTTCTAAAGAGAGAGATAATAATCTTCATAGTAACTCTCATTTCTTCAGTGAATTAATACCATTTCAAAGAAGAACTCTAACCTGTCCTTTTCAGCCTATATTATGTAGTTATAATCACCTGGTAAAACATTATGTCATTTCCATATGCAAGGCTAAACCTGGCTTTCTTATGACTAAGTCTGATCACATTCCAGAGCTGTAAATTACAGATTTCTGATGCCCCTACAAAAGTCAAATATATTAAAAAATAAATCAAGTGATGTGACTCTCATTAGGGAATCATCTTTAGCAAATGCCTCATTTATAACTTATAACCAGCTTGATTTTTTTATGTCATTGGCACATCCCTACAGCTTTGCAGTGACATTTGCTACTGATCTCTCAAGAACTCATACTAAACATCTGTCTTAAAAAAATTCCCAGTTTGGGATGGCAAAGACTATGGCTCTATTCTGATGGCAGAAGCTATGGCTTTATTCTAAATATCTATGTCTACTATTCACCTTGAGTTATTGCTCTAAGTGCTCATCCTAGAAACATTAAAATACAGCAACAGAAAGCTAGAATAGTTTTAATCTTTTTGAAACCTGAACACTAGGTTGTTGGGGTTTTTTTAAATAGGGGTACCTAGCTGTAGTGTAACCCTCTTGGGTCAAAGAAATGTTGTTATTTATAGCCATTTATAAGGGATGCTGGTGAGAATGTGCCAGTCTGGCAATGTTCCACAATCTATCTATCCAGTGTGTTATTTGTAACAATGACCCCACCAGACACTTTATAGGGATGAGCAAGAATCACTACAGCATGCTGAAATAAAACTTTGCATCCTCCACTGAAGGTGTTGGACTAATTGTCAGCATTTGCAGAACCAGTACAAATATTAAAACAGGACCCTTTATCTCTGGTCGTCCTTGGGTTATAACTAACTTTGTGTATACTTCTTAGTATTTTAAATACACAATCTTCCTAAGTAAATTCTCTCAATATTACTTGGTGCAAATTCCACATTAACCGCATGACAGCGTTCATGAAATAAGCTCCAACGCCCTTCTGAGACCAAAAAGCACCCTCACTATTTCCTATTGGAAAACATGGATGGAGACTTGCCCAGGTGCAACCAGTGGCACGTAGAACAGTTTCCCACTGCATGTACTACATCTCCGAACACAGGACCCTTCTTTTTCTTTCTCTCACTGAAATGCTCCCCATACTTCAGAGCCCTTACATTCAGGACCTGAAATCCCCCTTTCAGAGATGGTTTCAAACAATGCAATATTAGAAGGGATTCAATTCTAGTATTTCTATCAAAAACTACACAAAGTGAGGCCTAAATGAACCTAAATGTTTCAGAAAATACTGCTGGCCAAACGTATACCTTACATAGAATCACAGAATTGTTTAGGTTGGAAAAGACCTTTAAGATCATTGAGTCCAACTGTTAACCTAGCACCGCCAAGTCCAACACTAAACCATGTCCCTAATGCCACATCTACACATCTTTTCATTACCTCCAGGGCTGGTGACTTCACTGCTTCCCTGGGCAGCCTGTTCCAATGCTTGACAAACCTTTTGGTGAAGAAATATTTCCTGATATCCAATCTAAACCTCCCCTGGCACAGCTTGAGTCAGTTTCCTCTTGTCCCATCACTTGCTACTTTGAAAAAGAGACTGACCCCCATCTTACTACAGGCCTGTTCCCACACCTTTAATATTTAGTTCTTGAAGAATATCCAGCCTTCCTGGACTCCACTGCACTTCAGCACTGCCTCCCCAGGGACACTGCAACCAGATTCTAATGTATATAAATTATAGTTTGCAATGTTCTTTGAAGCTCTTTGACTGAATCTAAATACAAAGATTCCCAAGCTGCCTACAAACTAAACTATTCTGGTCATGAAACATTACCTTCCCAGCACGTGGTATGCCTATCAGCAGAAAAGTGGTAAAAAAAGAACTGACTAACTTTATTTATTACATTTGTATTGCTTACAAAACCATTTACTTAATGGATGAGTATCATTAGCAGTCCAGCCACAAAAACAAAAAAAAATACAATGATGTGTTTCATAGGTTCATTAAAATAATATTTCAAAGCAATCGTTAGAACAAGAAGCTAAAGATCCAAGAGACAGTAAGTTATCTGCAAATAAATGAGGCAGAACAAACATGTTTTGAAGTAAGTTAAGAAACATGTTTACAAATATATTACACCATAAAGAAAGCAGGGCATGAAGCTTAAAGACTGCTGTTCATGCAACTTATTCAACGAAAGTGGCAACTAGTTTTGCGTTAAGGGTCCTCAGACTTGCGGTCAGCATGTTCTGCTGAACAGCGTATGCTTGAATGCATGGCATACAGAATTTCATAAAGCACAGTGAATGTAAGGTCATGCACAAGAGTCCCTTAGACTAAAGCCAGAAAACCACAGGCTGTCATCTCCTACTATGTTAAAATAAAAACCAAAGCAAAATAACACAACCAAAAAAGACCCTCACACTATTGCAGAAGCAAAGAAAACAGCAATAGGGGGAAACCAGATTTTTCAAAGCATTATGGTAAAAGGACGATACTGAAATCATGGACAAATGCAGCCAGGACACAGTTACACTACGAGAAGTTTAGAGAAGGACAAAGCACAAAGGTATAAAACCTTTTTCTTATGAATAACTACTAAATAATTTAGGACTCTTTAGTTTAGAAAAAAGACAAGGGGGTGAGGATACAGCAGACATCTACAAACTCGCAAGTGGTGTGGACTGAGTTCAACTGTTCATTGTATCTTCCGGCACAAGAACTGGGGAGATGCTAAGCTCTCAGGTAGCAGTTCAACAAGGGAGACAGCTCCTTATACAGTATAACTGTGCATAGTCTTTTCCTGCAGTACTGAAGATGTGACACAGTCATTGCCTTTGGTAACTCTCAAAGACAGTTCCTTGACCTGAATGGACCTAAGATCTCATGTAGTTTAACTGTTCTTACATTCAGAGTGGAAATAATGTATCTAAAATCAAGTCTAGACAAAATGACCAGGAAATGGGCCTCTTTGCCCCTCAGCTGGACTTTCTGAGGTCTTTAAAACTGGACTTCAGTGGCACAATGGAGAACTGACAGACTAAAAAAAGTATGCTCTACTGCCCCAGCTCTTTGTTCCACCTTGGATGGCATCACAGGCTACTCTTTAGAGGCACCCTGGCCAAACAACTTCCATGTACTTCATGTAAATTCTAGGTCTATCCACAGCTGCAAGACACAGGTTCCTGTTGTGGCTCCCCTTTCCTTAAGCATCCCTTACCATCCTCCCATCTCCAAGATCGTTTTTTTGGCCTCAGGTTCAAGCAGCCAAGATAACAACTTTTATAATTCTATTAAAAAACAGAATAAAAAAAGCTGCTAAAAGCAATGCCTTAATCAGCCCAACAATGTCTCTTCAGCAGCATAACAAGAAGAAATAATCAGCCCAGGAACCTGTTTTCTCCCTGCACCCACTGGTCCTGTCTGCTTCCTTGCGCCTGCTTGCCTTTACAGGAGCAGAATCAGATTTGCAAAAAACAGAGCTAATAGTTCCACTCCATTTTTATATATTCCACTTCTTTCTAAAAAGGGACTGTGTGAATATTGTTTTTGGTGATGATTTTTAAGTAAAACAAGCCCAACGAGATGGGAAAGTAATAAACAATATTATTATCATACAAGCTTTCATGATTTCATTACATACGAAATGCTCTACCTGATTTTCATTCTTTTTCTGAATCTTCACTCTTTAGAAAAATGTAAACAATTATTGCTGTCGTGAAATTACAAGGACTAACAACTCTAGCCTATAATCAGCTGCTTAGAATTGTCAGCACCTTTCATTTTCTGGACCACCTCCTATCTAATGAAATTAAGAAAGTTGTCTTCCAGACTTCAAAACATAAAGCAGCTCGACTGTCTGAGAGGAACTCTTGCGCTCCCAAAACCACCTGTGCCACAAATGTTTTGTTATGGGCCAGCAATTACACGACTATGCCTGTGTCAAATAAAGAGCAAGATAGAATGATTTAATTGAGAATACTGAAGGAGGGAGCAAAGAACATTGCACAAAGGAAGTAACAGCTCCCGAGTTGAAGCTGCAATCAATTCCTATTACAAAGCTCTCTTTTAGTAGTCTTATAATCAGAACTAGATTGGAAAAGATGCTCAGCTCAAAAATTGACAGATTTACTCTGAAAGCAAGAGGGAAAGTTCAAACAGGCTTCAGTTCTACCCTGTTAAAATATTGCCATGTTTCAAAAATGCCTATAACATTTCTTATTCCCAACCCCTTCAATAAAAAAATAGTTACCTTTCTCTAACCTTCCCACATCTTGCAAACTTACACCCATCTTAGCACTCCTTGAGCATATGAGCATTTGCTATACACTGTGATAAGCAACAGCAATTAATAGGAAGTCTGCTCTTGCTGTGGATAGTTTGGGTTATATCTGAGATATCTGGGGGTCTTGTCATTTACTTTGGTAAGATCTACACATGTGAGTATACGCTCAACTACCAGTGAGGGAAGAGGTTATAGTGTTGTGTTGTTATGTTGTGTTTAGGCAAGTTCAAGTGACTTACCAACATATACACAAGATAACATTAACTGCAGACCAGAAAAAAGCAACGCTGGTTTGCCAATATAGTGTCATACACTTACGTATTTATGTAATATATCTTATTACTGGAGAACTCGGACTCGTTTAGTGTGAACAGAAGCTGACAGAGATCTCAGTTGTAGTACATTACATACAGGATTAGGATGGGATACAAAAATTCAACTGTTTCAGAAACAATCATTTGTTTGTACAATAAATTGTAACTTAATAAGCTTCATGCTGCAAATATACTAGTGTGAATTTATGAAGGAGATACTTACCTGTAACTTTTACTTGTGATGAGAAATGCTAGAGGATTACTCACAAGAATCAGCTCATTTTTGACCTCCTACTTTCAAGATCTACTGTATCAAAAGTAGCTACAGTTCTGTTAACATGGAAGCATTTAAGAGAAGCTGGTGGAAATCATACATCACACAAAGTATTAGAAACTTCAAATATGACCTGAGATTACAGGCTGAGTACTTGCATGCACCAGCAATACCTCTATTTTGAGTGCCATGAATACCTAAGACAGGATTTTACTCAGCATCATTAAAATAATGTTTTGAATCCCATCAGTATTATATAAATTCATTTATGGATCCTGAGAATTTAGAATTCAGACTAGTTTATCACACAAGTTTTAAATCACTTTGACAGGATGCACATTCTCAAGACATCAAATGCGCTATTTTTTACATGCAGATGTCATCCTGAAAAAATTCATTAAACACACAAATATACATTAGATACTACGTGTATCTAGCCTAAAAACATTATAAATTTAAAAGTCATTCATATCACAACCACTACTGAAACATGGACAAGAATGAAAGTAAAAAACAAACACAAAACAACATTTGCTGGGAACCCAAAATAAAGACATGTATAGTCAGGGGGCTATGATAATTTGCATCCTGAATTAACAGTAGTTCCATTAGACTTTACAGCTTATAAAAATCTATTCCTTTCCTAAGGAATAACTAGCACTATCATCCTGCCCTCTTTGACCAACACCCTAAATAATTCAGCTCATCTAAGGAAAAGAGGGAAACGGGAAAGGAAGAGAATCCACCTCTATTACTTTGAACTCTCTTCTAAAGAATCTCCTTCAGTGAACCCTCCACAAAGCCAGTGCCGAAGAATTACATTGAACAGCTCTTAATTTATTGCTTCACTCATCCAGTGAGTGCTTGGAAAAATCCAATACCGAATTCATTAATAATATTAAAGCACTAAAATCTATGCTAAAGTTTACATTTTCAATCAGCCACAATTCAACCACATTAAATTAGTACAGCCACAGCCAGTGAGAATTGAAAATTATGGTTACTAAACAAGAAAATAAACCACCTTCTTTTCTTTGTGACACATCTTTTAATACACCCACAGCTGATTATTGGTATTGATAAGATTAAAAATTTACTAAGTTACAATTTTAATATATATAAGGCAGAAGTTCTTTACTGTGAGGGTGATGAGGCACTGGAATAGGCTGCCCAAAGAAGTAGTAAATGCTCCATTCCTGGCAGTGTTCAAAGCCAGGTTGGACAGAGCCTTGGGCAACATGGTCTAGTGTAAGGTGTTCCTGCCCATGGCAGGGGGCTGGAACTGGATGAGCTTTAAGGTCCCTTCCAACCCAAATCACTCTGATTCTATGATTCTACAGTAGTCTAATACACACATCTAATGCTTATCTAAGCAAAAGATAACATGTTCAAAGGTACTGACCAACAAGAGCTCTCACACTGAGGTCAATAAAAACTTGGAGGCACTCGACACTATAAAAAAAAAAAAATTATGTGTGGCTAGGAACAGCTATATGGAAGTAAATACAATTTCAAGTTTCAAAAGCTTGTATCTTCAGTATCTATTTTGATCCTCAGTTCTTGGCCATGAGGACAGTTTTAAATCCTTTGAGGAACGAAGTTAAAAGCGAATGATTAAAGGGAATGCAGATGAGAGCCTCTGATCTTCTGGCCAAAAACTCATTCTTTCCTTTGAAGGTGTGGAAACCAAAGAACAGAAACAGTGAGTTTCAAAACGTAACAGCTACAGGAAATCTCAATCCTCTCAGAAAGAAGCATCACCATCAAAAAAAATAAAACCAGACACCAGCAGCAAACCCTAGTACCCTAAGGGTAAGGACTGTTCTAGATGGCATGAGTTGGCCAGTGTTGGAAGCTCCTGAGACCAAATACCTTCTGCTGAAGAGATGCTAGAAGCTAAAGGAAGAGCCTAATTGCTATGTGTATCGCTAAGTACAGAATTCCAGGACAGCAAAAGGCCTTCTACACAAACTGGCAGGTAAGCATTAACTCATTTTCTGTCACACAGCTGAACATCTTCTAAAGACACCAACATAATTCTGCCAGCATAGAATGGGGATTTCTCTTCCCTCACAAAAATTAACTAGATTTTCAAAGAGTTACAAAACTGAACAACAGATCCAGTGCATGCTTGAAATGATGCAAACCCCACAGCTATCCACAGATACACAAAACTAGTCCAATTATTTTATCTTGGAAAACATCTGAACAAATTTGTTGAAAGTTGAAACAAAAAAATTCTGAAACAAATCCTAAACATTTTCATCCTCTGTCTTCAGTAGAGCGGCAATTATTTCTGGTTTATTATGAAATAATACTGTTCATGGGGTTTTGTCCCTGGAGTTTTGGAGAGATGTCTGGACAGCAGAGAAAAGAGAAACATCACTTCTCCTAGGCAGAGGCTGTACACAATATTGAAACATGGGTAAGGGCAACAAATTTCATCACCCCTATGATGGGAAGTAACTGGAATTCAGCTGTGCTTGCTTATCTGTACAACGGAGTTTGTCCTATATGCTATTAAAAGTCTGATATATAAAAGTGAAACTATTAAAAATCACAGCATCACTGACTCTGAAAGTGTCAGTACAACAGAAGGACTGTGACACTGCAGCAATCCATGCCGAAAAAGTGAAACACTTGATTTCTAGTTTTAGGCTGTTTTGCCTGGCTGTGCACTGGACAGAAAACATGAAAAACACAAAGAAATAGACTATTGTCCTTGAAGAATCTGACCCTAAAATGAATCAAGACTTGCTTGCTGTTTCTTCTAGGGCTAAAACTATTTGATCTGAGACAGTTTTCTTTAATTAAACTTATGCCACAAAGGATATTGCTTAGTTAATTCAAATGGACTTCTGTTTGAAATTAGAGCTCTGTGGTTTGGCTGCAATGCAGACTTTGAAAAATACCAAGGAACTTCATTTCAGAAATACAGCCAGCAGCAGGAGACAGAGTGAAGTACTTTTTCATATGCAAAATCATACATACACAGGCATACACACACTCCAAGCATTCAGTATTTGTTTCACTGCTGCTTTAGAGTTGAGAATGAAGAAGAAAAAGAACTTCACAGGCAAAAGCACTCAACATGACCATACTGTGCCTCTCCTTTAATATGAATGGAAAACCTTCCTCACGCAAGAGAAAGATAACCTTCGAAGAAGTCCATCCACGCTTACTCTCCTACATGCTTTTTGGTGGCAATAGGTTATCTTTGCCTGAAAAGCTGGGATGTAATCTGGCCCAAGACAAACTAGTAGGATCTGCTTAGTTATACCATTTAGTTGTGACACTAATTCATTCTTTCAGCAGTCAGGCAAGGCTTTTGGCCACAGCTTTACTTTTGTACAAAGCTTTACTTTTTTACAATATGTATGATTAATAAAAGGCACTGCTGCTTTGCACAGCCCTCCAGTTCCATAGCCTCAAAGCTCTTCAACAAGAGAAAAAACCCAAGGGAGGGGAAGTGAGTGACTGGAAAAGAGAAAAGCTTTGAAGCAGCACTCTTAGCATTGCTGACTCCTAGAGACCTGTCTCAAGACATGCAAAGGATTAATTACTCCATGAGGTATACAACTGCAACATCTCTTGAAACTCTGATATTTCTGGCTAGTTCCCAGGCATTTGTAGCCAACAGGTGCCTAGTAGGTGCACAAGTTTCTAATTAGCTCATGTGCTGTACTTCAAAACTAATTACTACAATGGCTGGATTATAATGTGGCAGGGAGCCATTCATAGGCCATCTACCATTAAGGAGAGAGAAGTTTTGTGAAGGTTAATTAGCATTTTTAAAGTACTTTGGAGATTAAAAGCATAAACTCTATGCCTAATAAAAGAAGTAGAAGTAGTACTTCCTATTCCGTGGATTCCTTTTTGCACTGAAAGTGAATTACAAGGGTTGCCTTAAGTTTAAGAACATAAATTTTCATGTTAAAGGAATTAAATTAACTCCCAACAGGATTGATCTGTTGGGGAGTGGAGAACTCCAGCAAGATGCAAATTATCAGAGGTGACCAGGGCATCCTAGTGCATGAGGTACCACTGCTGGTTCCTCAGTAGAGGTTCTATGCAAATAAAATTAGACACTTCCCTATAACCTGCCCTTGACAAGGTCAAATAATCAAACCATTATGAACAGGCACCCTTATATTAAAATGACACACAGATGTTCTCCTGTTGTGTCACCTACTAGCTGTTCTTTGCTCATACAACACCACTGGCCCCTCCAACAGGGGTTCTACGTACATCTGAATCTTTCCCTGAAGTTGCATCCACAGCCCTTTGCACTATTCTTGCCTAATGTTAAGATTTTTGGAGTGACAAAGGACACTAGACACATTCTCTGTAAACAAAATTATTTTCCCCAGACTTAAATTTACAAATAATATTTTTAATGAACTTATAATTGCTTTTTGCAAGCTTGGGAGATAATATACAAATCATTATTAAGCAAACACACATTTGGTATAAATTCTGTTTCTTCACAAGGGTAATAGGGAAAAATTAAGAGTATTCATTAATTATACCAAATACATTCCAATTATTTTGTTCATATGATTACTATTTATGCTGTAAATCCAAAATTGTCACTGACTTGAAAAGTTATTACTGTCATCAATAGAAAGATTATTTTAGTGCTACAGATGGTCGTCCTTTTATAGGCCAGTTTAATGACTTGTTCTTATCTAATCTGTCATGCATTATTTTGTTGTCATTATGAACTTTTTAAGTTTCATATCAATCCATTTTGATGTTTACTAAACAGATGGTGTTATATAAAAAAGGCAAAGGCATAATAATGACATTTAGTTCTCAAAAATAATCCAACACTTTTATATTTCTTTTGTTAAGTATGAAATCTGTGTCATTTGTTTTAAAAAAATCTTACATCAGAAACAAGATTATTCAGAAGTTGTAAACTTGAGCAGCTTCCAAAGAAGAGCACGAAACTGAACTGAAAGAAGGTTTTCCTGAAAGGACGTTACTGAGCCTCAAAACTGTTTGTCAATTAAGATACACTAGGAACTTATTTACTGTAGTTCTCAGCATTCCTTTTCTTTATACAAAGCATTATTGGCAAAAAGTTGCAGTAATTGCTAGGTGATGTAGGTAATTATTTAACACACAGGTGAGACTCAGCTCTGCTGCCTGAAATCTACTTGGGTTGTGGTAATTATGAAAGCACCTCAATTTACAGAACGTTTTGCTTTATCTTTGTAATCTTTATGACTCCTTTGTTTAATCAGTGCACTGTCATCAAAGTCTTGGAAAGCTGAGCACTACAGCAAACAAAATTACTCACACCTAAATGAACTAAGAGTTCAGAGGATTGTAAATAACATTGACATCAGAACAATAACACAGTTCAATCTCAGTTCACCAGTATGAGTTGAAAAACCTTTCCACTCAGCTGTAACTCCTAAGATTCTGCAGAAATCTACTTCAAAACACACATAAGACAAAGTGAAGCATTCTAGATGAGGAAATTCCAGAGTTTGGGATCTCTTAACTCTACATCTTCCACACCTGCATTCTGATACAGGCTTCACTTAGAGGATTACCTTCCTCACACTAGGACTGCCGACATTCCTCCTAATTTCGAACAGCAAACAAAAACTGTTTGTGGAGTTCATCTAATGAATCTTCTGTTTCTAACAAATATTATAGTGGCTAAAAAAGAATAATCATTGGACCATAGCTCTGAGCCTTCCCAAACTTTGAGTATACCAAGGAAAGGTATCTCACAATCTTTCTAACTCTCAGTTCTGGTTTGTCATAACTTCTTACTGATAAAGACGTTTTCTCTGACATCAAAACAAAATTTCCCTCGCTGCAACTTGTGCCTATTATCCCCCCCCAGAGACGAGTCTGCCTTTACCTCTCTTCCAGATCGCCTATGCAGTGGCAGACAACCGGACTCCTCTCTTACCCTGCTCTCCTCCAGGTTGAACAAACCACATCTCTCTGCCTTTCCTTCTCTCAATATTCTTTCTCAATGGTATCAGACTTCAATGTGCATATCCAGTTCCACCTATTCCCTATCAGTAATCAATAATATTCAGGTGACAATAACTGCTGGAACTAGACCAATAACACCACAATAACGAACCCCAGCAGACGAATTTAACCATGCTTTTGGATGGACAAGGAAGTACTTTCTCCCAGCTTTGTAGTACAGGAAAAAAGAGGAAAATAAATCAGGAAAATGGATGTTCTTTTCCTAAACATTCTCTCCTAGTAAGCTTGTTACTGAGCTTTCCATAATTTTAGAGGATTTTATGTTTGTGATAAACATCACAAGTAAAATGCCACTAATTAGCCTTTGTTAATTGTGTTACCTGTTTACAGTATGCTGCAGTAGAACTGCTACCATTGTATATCTGCTTTTGTAGTTAGCCAACAGATGTGCCCCCAGCAGGAAGTTCCTTCTACAATATATACTTAGCATGGTGATGATTGCTGCAAAATGTGGATTTCTCTTGGCACAGGCAAAATATTGAAAAGGAGTTATAAAAAGGTGTGTTACAGATTTTCCCAGGAAAATCAGTAAAGCCTGTCATTGATACAAGTGTTTCTAAGAGGAAAAGACAGAGTTAATAAATTCTCATTGTCCTAACAGGAATAAACATGTTAGTGCAATAAATAGCTCATTAGACATGACACGGGCCCCAGCACTTGTATTCCTAGTAACTAAATTAGGCAAAATTTATCTCTGGTAGAACTCTGTTTAAGTCATTGGAATTCCACCAAGTCTGCATTTGATTTGATGGTGCTCATTAACAGTAAACTAAAGGAAGGTTATTAGCAAAGCTGGCGTCATTGCCTTTCATCCATCTTCTACAGGGAAAAAATAGAGTTGGCTTGAACACAGGACGACTTCAGGGATTTTTTACATATATTTTGACTAGTACAGCATCAGTTTCTCATTAAACTCAACTCATATACATTGCAGAGTGATGTGAGGAATAGTAACGAACTAAGGAAAGGGTTAAGAGTTTTCTTCAAACTATGTATTGATTGTCTTAACTTAGTACAGGGAACAAGTATGTTCTTGTTCTTGCTAGTCTTGCAGTTAAACTATAACCCAGAATAGAACAGGTAACTGAAACACACTGTTTAAAATCAGGGACCCTTTTCCTTCAAGAAGATGAATGTCTGACAGGAACCTGTTTCAACTAGTCTCTAAAAGACTTGAGGTTGCCAGCTGGGGAAACCGTGCCAAGGGTGAAAAGTGCATAGCAAGAAAGACTTCTTACTTCATCCAGAAGACCCCGGCCCAAAACCACTAGATAGCAGTGAGCAGGCGTAGAGGCAAGGGGAATGGTATTAATGAGTCCTTGGAATTAATTGTAATAATCTCCTCCTATGCTTGTGAAATCTGAAGAATATGTATGTTTGTGTGTAATAAGTATCCAGCTTGTTGAGCTCTCGGTGTGCGAGTTAGGAGAAGCGATCCCCCTCGCACCCAGCGCTGCAACAAACATACCTGCTTTATAACTCTTTGTGAGTTATGAAGTTCTGTTTCGTAAATCAAGAGAATAAAAGGAAGCTGAAAACTTTCCACCTTCTCTAAATAATATTTCTTTTTAAAGCACTAAAGACTATCTCATTCATTACAGAAGCACAACTCAAAGCCTTCTCTAAGCACACTCATATAGAAGTGAATGAAAGACACGATATCCGTGGCCACCGGCTTATATTTAATGAATAGCATTTAGTTTCTTAAACGAACAAAATCAAGTTCTTTTAATAGACCAATTCTTTCCTGCTTTATGTCCATAGTCTTGCTCCATTTGCATGTCTGGGGTGCAACCTGTTATTCTTTAAATTTACATAGCCATCTGTTCACCAGAAAAAAAGAAATCACTGAACTATATTTAACAAGATGAAAGGGTTGAATAAAAGAGATCAGAGAAGAAAGCTTTATGCCACGTCAGTGATGAGGTTCACCTCAAATAATACTGGCTGTAAACATATTTGTTTGAAAACACACTCACTGTTCCTGTGTTTTATCAGGGCTGAATGTACTGAATGCCATGAATACAGTGCATTCTACTTCAGGCCATAATAGGAGGCTAAAACAAGACTCGTATTCCCTCATCTGCAGGCTGGAAAAGGCTGACTATGTCACAGTAATAAATACAGATGCTATTTATCAGAATAGACACGTCTTTAGGCTGCCACATGCAACAGTATCTCCTGAAAGCTAGCCAAGCAGCAGTCAAAAAATCACATCCTTAGCATTAGATTGGATGTTTATGAGAAGCAAAAGCTTACTTTGTACTAAAAGCTAATCGCTTTCCCAAGAGTCACAGTTCCCCAGAGGCTCAAGAAATGCTTCAATCAGAGATACAGTCACAGTGTAGTGATCACAGGGATGAAACACCTCTCCTATGGAGAAAGGCTGAGAACTGGGGTTTTTAGCCTAGAGAAGGTGAAATCTAATTGTGTCCTTTCAATGCTTGAAGAAGGCTCGCTTGTAGTACTCAGGATACATTGCCTATATCAGTAGGGCTCATGTAATTAAAATGGGGGGGGGGGGGGAACTTGCAGCAGTTGTTTAAACATGTTGGTAATCTGTTTGAAGAACAGTATTTCCATTATTTGTCTGCACAAAACTTCACTGCTAGCTTTTAGACCTATGTTTAAAAAACCCTCAAAACTCAACAGGGTCTGAAACACTGCTGCCACTGTCTGGAGCAATTCAGTGCAACTTCACAGAAAGGTTAAACAAATTCTGCCTGATGCTTGATTTAATTCTATACAAAAGATAATGAGCCCACCTTGTTGTCTGCAATTTCCCGTTATAACTTAACAAACTCTCTGGCAGGTCTGCCTATAAACATTCCTGTTTCCTGTGATTTTTACAGCTAAATCCCTTAACCAGCTTTTTTTTTATCAGTGACTGTACGTAGAAGCATCACTTGGGGTCTTAAAAGTTATTTCGTTAGGAGAGGTTGAAAACACACAGAAATTGCAGAGAAATGTAACAGAAAAAACCACCTAGGACTGCATGAAAATTAAAGCAGGCTTCTGATGTGTGTTTTGCTCCTCTAGCTTTTCCATCCATGAGAAAAGCTCTTCTCACCTATCAAGCCAAAGGCATGGAGTGAAGTATGGATTGGGTTTTCAACTCCTATTGCACTTAATTTCAATGCTTTCTCTTTCTATTCCTCCTTTTGCATCTTTATTTTCAAACAGAATGAGCAGTTTGCATGCTTGAGGTAAAGACTGTCCCCAAACACTGTCCCTTAGGAGATGCTGACACAGCTTGGTATCAGAATTCCATGGAGTCTAGAAAAATTTTCCAAAGGAAATGCCACTAGAACATAAAAAAAAAACCCAAACAAATTTCCTTAATATTCTTTTTGGAAATAGATTAACACGTGGAAGAGCTGCAAGCAAATGAAAACAAGATGTTTGAGTGTGATGATTTGGATCTCTCTACATCAGTGCCATGTATAAAGATGGCAATTTATAACTTTAGACCAGTTTTGAATGGTATTTGCAGAGCCAGGAGTCCATCTTGTGAAGCAGGCCACCAGTTCCTGTTTAATAAATATTGAGCTCCTACTCCATGTGGATCTTGCTACCTCCAAGCAATTTTAAAACACATCAGTCAAATCCCTGCAAATCAGCAAAAGCAGATGCTGCTGTTACAGGCAATATCACTTGAAGTTTCATTTTCTGCAGTGCTCATTTAATGTAAAATGCAGAGGCAGTCCTTGGAGTGGAGTCTGGATCCTTGGAATTCCTGCCTATAAATGATTTCCTCAATCTACAGATTTCATCATCAGGCTCCCTTCCTTCCCTCTGCTTAACTGAAGCTTGAAAATACTTATAAATGTGTAAAAACATCCTCACTTCTTTTTTCCTTTGCAAAAGGCACAGAGTCACCTAAAAGGGGGAAGTATGTCCTTGGGGCAGAACAGAGGCTGTCCTAAGAGACAAAGAACTTTCCTAAGAAGAGAGCTGAGCATGGACCAGCCTGACATCCCAAAGGAGCCTCATCCATGGTGTGGAGAAGGTACCACTATTCTCCTTTCAAGTTTGCTTTCTAAGAAAGAGGAATTCCCAGTTCAGCTTTTGATGAGAGAGGTGCCTAACATCAAGAGGTATTGGTCTGTGATTCTCTGTCAGAAGTGCATTATTACTCCACACTGGAGATAACATTTAAGCGCTTAGAGCAGGATTTAAACAACACTTTTTCCTCAGTGTTCAGTATGAATAAGCTCAGGTCAGAAAGATAGTGGCTGTTTTATCCCACTCTCCCACACATTACACTGTACGAGCCTGAACGTTCACTTAGCATCAAGTCCAAAGGCCAATTATGAATGAGACCATTCAGCATCAAAAAGTCCAAGTCACTCTGTAGATTTGGTCAATAAGGCGCTATGACAGCAGCTATTCTCCTTTCCTGCATGTTTTGAAAAACTATTATGGGAAATAATTGGGCAAACCTATATACTATGAATATGTAAACTAAATGTTAAGTGGCAGAAGTGCATGGTGCCTTTAAGGCACAGAATAACTATGGGCCATAAACCAGTGCTGGCTCACACACAGATCACCCACTGCTCTCAGTGGGAATCTCAAACACAGACTGAGATCTATATATGCCCCTGAGAGTCTTTATTCAAGTTAAGAGATTTAAATGGCTTGCAGAGCTAATGGAAAAAAAGTCAAACCTTAAAATCCTTTAAAACTGGGAAATGAAAATCATGTTTTGTGCCAATTTTATCTCAAATTTCCTTCTGATTTCATGAAAACACAGGCTTAATGCTTCCAGCTTTCCTTTCTCTCTCCCAGAAGTCATTCTCTGGCTGTAGAAATGAAGAATCCCCCTGAAAACAGCAAGATTTTATTTTGGACGAAATGTCTGATTTTGCGTACACTGGAATTTTGTTTATTTATAAGTAAGAAAAATACTCAAGGAAAGATATGTCTCTTTTTCATATCACATCAAGCTCCTAAGTTTTATCAATTCTTAGAATTGTCATGAAGAATTGTTTTACTCCTCAGTGAGGGGAAAAAAAACCGCAATACCCCAACCCAAAACGAGTTAAAACGAATCACAAAACCATAGCAGATGAATCTCCTATTCAAGACATTTTTGCATGTCACACAATAATTTTACTTCCATCAAGGACAGTCTTCCCATTCATGAAATGGGAATTAAGCCATACGCCATCTAGTACTGCCAGCCAGGAAAGTAAATGATTTCTAATAGGATGAAAGCTTCCACAATGTAGACTTGAGGACTACAAGCCAATCAATCAGACCTTAGTGGGGAATTACTAAAATAGTAATAAGTATTTGCTTTCTGTAAGGATGTCTTTATAAGTAGATGTGATCCAGAAATGTAACCTGAAAGTGAATTAATTACTCCAAGTGTGTATGTGTGCCTAAGTAAAATGAGGATAAACTTAAAGCTAATGGGTATTTAAGGAATTCCAAGATAAGTGTTGCCAAGACAAATCCACCCTATTCTTCAATAGCAGTTCAAGGAGTAGCTCTGGGAATTCAAAATCTCAGAACTAAATTACTTGAATCAATAGGAGTGAATGGAGAAACAGGGTCAGTACTGACCACAGGATGCTCACTCTGCTAAGACTTGGCTCTACTAAATATATTAGCTTTAAATTACACAATGTATTAGAAAATTTACTGTGAGCTCGATCAATGAGAGCTACACCAGCAATAAACTGTCCAGAAAGTCTGTCGTTATATTAAGATCAAAATAGTGTTACTTTGTCTATGTTAGTACAGTGAGCTTTGTCTATACTGAATCTGACACTTTCAGGCAGAAAGTGTACAATGCTATCAAAGAAACAATCATACAGTAAGAAAGCTGTTTTTCAAAATCACAGAATAAAATACAACAAAATAACCTATTCTATGCAGTGCTGAAAATATTTCCAGAATAGGAATCATATCTATGTTATCTTTTCTTCATCCTTTAAAAGCATATACAGAAAGATGATTTAGTGTTATAAATGTTAGTAAAGAATCAGATTAAATAATCTGACACTGGTGGAAAAGCTGATCTTGACCTTATACAAAATTATACGATTTACGGAACACTGACATTCACAATCCATATTCTGGAACTGAAAGTATGACTTCTGTTTCCAGCAGCTTTGGTTTTCCCCTGTCCTTACCCTGTATTTTGTATGCCTCACAGAAGAGATAAAAGGTGACAACATCCTTCCACCCCCATTTCTACAGTTAGTGTCAGAGACCTGGAAAGGAAGACTGTTATCTTTTATCCTGGGATCAATTTTGTCTTTCAATTTGAGAGTTAGAGGTTGCTTCAGATGGCACAGAATTTGAAGGAAACGACTCTCTTCCCCGCAACAGTGGAAAAGTAGAGCAGGAAACCAGCAAATAAAAAGCCTGAACAGAAAGTCAGAACTGTATTTATGGAAGTCATGCTATGGAGGGAATTACATCTGTTTATCAAGTTACAGTTATTCCCATGATAGGAAAAAAAAAGCAGATGGAATGAAGGAAGACTGTTTGAAATCATTATCTGACAATACATTTTTGCCTCAAAGTCCCACACAAAAGACTATTACGGACAATAAGTACTGATGGATGAGAAGTAAAGTATGATCTTCTGTCAAAATGTGTCTAAAATAGTACAGACTTTAATTAACATGACACTAATTAAGACAAAAGTGAGGGGTCATAAAATGACAGCTATTCCTAATGCATTCTTCTTATTAAAGAACAGTGTATTTTAAATTGTTAGAGGAGAACTTCCCCTGACACCCATTCCCCCTCCCCTCACCCATGGCATTAAAAGCCTGTAGAAGATACCCTCTCAACGTTTTGCTGCAGCAACTTGATAGAAACAAAAAAAAAAAGGATTACATATTTCCAAAGCCTACATGCCAGGAGAAGGAGGGAGAAATGTATGCGCACACATTTTAAAGGCTGTGAGCCAGCCACGATGTTAGAATTTTTCTTCCCAACCTCTAGCAAGAGCCATGTCAATCCATAATGCTATAGTAAGTGAATTGTTTCATTTTCCTTTCAGCATTTGATTTTCAACACTGTTAGAGAAACAGGATAATGGATAAGATAGACTACTAGCATGGTACTGTAAAGCAATTCTTACATTCCCAAGATATATTAAAAGGCTCTGTTAGTTCTTCACTGAAGCAGTGAAAGCACAATTTGTTTATCAGACTTCACACTACTGTGACTGATTAACAATTAATACATAGAAGAGAAATGAGACAACGGCACACACTGAACAGGAGAGAAGCTTCTGATACCAGTCTGGCATCTCAGTGTCTTTCATTTCTGAGAGGCAGTGAAAAATAAGATATTAATAATTTGGTATGGAGGACATATTATTTCAGGACCAAATACTGTTTTTAAAAACATGCTTAAATTTAAATGATAAAAAAAAAAAAAAAAAAGCTTTTATTGAGATTATTCCCCCAATTAATTTTGTTGTCAGGATTTATCACTGAGATGACACAACTCCTGGTCACATAGGCACATCTGTCAAACTAAGTCAATGTATTGCAATGTGACATCAATTGCATTAACTCCTTGCAGAGTCCCCAAAAATTTAAATACATGAACATCATACAATTGTTGCTCTATGTTTTGTTGTGCTTTGTAATGTGTATTACTATTGTACTGCATTGTATTATACAGTGTATTGCATATGTGATAGCAAATAAAAATCCTTTAGAGATTCTTAATAAGGTTCAATTTTTGCACATCACCAACCTTTCGTAGTCAAGAACTGTTGAACTCCAGCAGAATATTATTACATTGGATGGCAGGCAGGGAAAGAAAAAAGAAGAGGAATGAAGTGACCATCTGCCTTTTTTTATGCTCTTTTAAGCACCTGCTACTCAAGGGAAAATAAACAAACTCACATCAAAAAAAGTGCATTTAAAACCAGTTTAAATCTTCAGCTTTTCTTCACAAATAGAAATCTGTTTCACCTCCTTAGACAAGGCTCTGAAAATGTTCCAAGACTGATGGTCACCTCAGCAGCATCTGACGTTTGACCTCTTAAAAGAACTTAAATCATCCCTGGGACTCTTAGATCATTGTGAAGTGTTACATGTTCAGTGATTCCACAAGCCCCGACAAAACTTAGAGTACTTTGACTTCATAGGAACCACTCTCTGAGTTCAAGCATAATCTGAATTGTCTATCAAGAGAAGATAAAACATATCAACTGCTTTTCTTGAATGTTTTTTTACATCTCTCAAACCCTTGCTCTCCTGAAACTGTTTGTAATAGTTCAATTACAATTCTTAGTTCCACACTCCCAAAAAAATCCTCGAAAGATAGAAGATGCAAATATGCTGCAACAACTATTTCAGCTATAGGACATCTAAATTATACAAGAGAACGCATTGCTTGAAAGTCCAGATGCTTTTCAAAACTTGACCATGTTTTCAATTGAACTATAAAAAGAAACTTTCACTTAAAAGCGGAAATACAACTATCATCATATCAGGTTGAACCTCAAAGCATACAGGAGTTCAAAGTACAATACCACCCCCACTACTCGAACCATCAAGCATAAACAAGGTGAGATGGAACCACAAGTGACCTATCACTCACCTACCAGAGCAAATTAATTACCCCTTGACATACGTATCAGTTTTCTATACTGAGTTTGGATCATAATGAGGTCTTTACTGTGCAACTGCATTTCAAGTAATTGTCATCTTAAGTAAACATGCTTTAATTACTGTCACTTTCTTCATTATTCACTGTCAAGTCCACAATACCTGTCAGGGGCTAACGGATTGTCATCTCCTGCTACTTTCCTGTGGCAATATATGTCCCCATTTATTTCACCACGAAACTAATTAAAGTACCCAGACTTTGTAATGAATTCAGGCTAATTTTGATGGTGATGGTGTTGCAGTTGTCTATGCTAACCAGTCTTCGGTGCTTTTACCTGTTTCTCTGAATACTTTCATGGTATTTTGTGACAGGAAATAAGGTGTTGTGTGACTGTTTGATAAAGTGGTATTTACCATGAGCACTGCCATTTTGAAGAATATCCAAGGAACAAAAAGGAAATCAATCTAATTGCCAGTTATCAGCTTAAAATTTTCATTCAATTATATGATACAGCATAGCATATTGAGTATAATATTGAATAGCATATTGAGAATAATGACAGCTCACCTAGTGCAGGGAAATAAGTGTACAGTCTAGAAAAAATATTGCTCTCATAGCTGATTCTTAATAGCCTTAAAAGTAACCAAATCACTTTATCTAGTTACATGTAAACTGCTTACTTATGTGTTGAGACATTTTATTTGCATTGGTTTTCACCATTAACAGTGGTCCACTGAGAACCTGAAGGCCAGTTCATTCTGTCACTTGAAGATGTTCCTACATTGTTTACTACTTGCATAACAAATGGGGTATCTCAAATGTTAAGCTTGCTGCCATACTACCACCACACACTTGTTGAATCTTCTTGGTCCAGCAGTCCTTCATTAATTCCCAATACTTTTTTTCCTGGAGCCCTGAAGGGAAAGCAACAGCTGGGGATTGCTGCTCACTCCTGTGCAAACCTCTAATCTTTATACAAAGAAAGCAATAATTCTGACAAAAGTAGCATCAGAACACATCTAAAATGCAAGTTAAAAATAAAGCATAAAAGGGGGAATTAGCAGGAACAAGAGAAGCAAAACAGAGAAAAAGACACAGCAGCCTGGATTACGTCTATTTTAACCCCACTGACTACAGGGTCTTTACATGGGAGATGATACCAGCTACACCCTGCTCTTGGCACTATTTCAAAGATAATCATCCTACGTACAGTGAATCACATTCAGCTCGTTTCCAGCATTTCTGGTCTGAAGGGAGACAGTAAAACTGCAGCGCCTACAGAAAATAAATGCACATGCCTTATTGGAAGGAATTCTGATCAGCACTATGAAATGAAAGATTAATCTAATACTTTTAATCACATAGAAACTCCGTGACTCATTTCTGTAGGCCACATACACCTCTCATTTCCCTAACCTGGCATACAGAGGTGTCTACTTGAAAGTCAAGTTTTGAAATTAGCATCTGTCTGGCTTTACTTATCAAACACAATCACACTGGGTATGGTTGAAATTTTTATTGCTCCTCTGACAGACACCTGGAGCCAGTGCTGTCATTGCTCCTTTTTTGTAAGCAGTGAGGAAGTGAATGAGACGGACAGCGCTTCAAAGAAATATTTAACAAAAAGTAGACTGAAGCCTTTTACAAGGACATCACCTTTTGCAATGCAAGAAGTTCCTTTTGTTTGAGTTTCCAGCACTGCCACATTTAGCAGTTCACCTTCTCTCTTCTCAGCCAATTTTTCCCTATGATGAACCTACTTCGTGTCACAAAGATAATTGCCAAAAAGCAGACAGAGAGATTTCAGGTCAGGCTGTGAAGGTGAGGTAAGGAGAAAACTGATTCAAGTAGAGGCCTGTAGAGGCAATACAAGGTCCTGGAGCAGCATGGGTGGGAGCTGAAACCCTGCTGTACTTCTGAGGAGCACACATGAAATTCTTCTTCAGTACCAGGGTCACTGGGGCAGTGGTCTCACTTCACCTCCTGCTCTTTCTGGGACAAGGACTAGCCAAGAATTGCTAAGAGCAAGTCCTGTGTTAGTACAGAAAGCACTTAAAATATTCTTATTCATTCACTTGACACTGCAGAACCTGGACTATATTAATTCTTGAGATAAAAACCCCACTGAAACCACTTCTAAGAGGCTAGTGGGCAGCTAAATGAGCAGGGGAGTTAACAGTAATCCTGGTTCTTACTCTGTGCTCTGACTGCTGTGATGATATTGCAAACATGCCTGTAGTAGGCCAGAAATCTTTAAAAGGGTTCAGTCAAGCCTCTACTAGTTTATGTGCTGGAGAGTTACTGCCTGAAACATCCCAGCACAGGGAGGGATTGTGATACCTTAGTACAATATCGGCACACCAGTGAACAAAGGAGCAAAAGAGCCAACAGTATTTTGGAAGTGCCCAGAGAAAGTTGAATTGATTACTTAACTACAGCCTATTTCTAACTACTGCTGCTCTCCAAGTGATAAGAAGTATTTGCTTTTCTTCATCAGAAAGCAACAGTAGCTGCTGGAGCCATGGTGAATTATTTCTTTCATATCCTTGGAAACATATTATACAGCCTTAATTAAAAGAGATTTCTGAAAGAATAGCAAAACACTCTTAATGGAAAGAGGTCACTCTGGCTTTCAATAGCAAGGAAAATAGAATGCATTTGTTTACTTCCCTTGATATCTTGTAAGCTGGGAAAGGTCTTCTCTCCATATCTCACTTCCCAGAGCTTTGAGTTGGTCTATTCTGCAGCATTTCACTTCCAGCAAAGATCAGGGGCTGTAACAGCCCAGTTTTCTCTCATAACAATTTCATTTCTCCTTTGTACCTACATTTAATACAAGCCATTATTTAGACGGAAGAAAAAATATCAGGGAAATAGGTTTCTCAAAACCCCAGGATCCAGAAGGGTGGACAGCAAACCTCCTTCAATAAAGAAGAGACCAAGGACTGGTAATTGTACGCCATACACTAACGTTACTGAATTGGAAAATTCTAACAAGATCCTTAGGAAGCCTCTGGACAGAGGAAGCAGAAACAAGGTACAGAATGGCACAAGTTACACATAACTGAATAAGTCACAGTAGTGCCACACAAATCACATTCATATCTGGGTGAAAAAGAAGGTAAGAAATTATTACTACAGTGGCAATAAAACCAAAGGTGCTCTGAAAGAAAAAAAGCTGGCAATTAAGAGTAATAACTCAAACAAGACTCATTGACCAGCCTTGTATCAAGGGAAAGAAGATTTCGTTTTTACATTAACTATAAATTCACACAGACTTCTCACTGGGAAACTAGAGCTACTCAGGCACAGGTTGAAGCACAGTGCCAAATATGTTTAAAAAAGACGTTATTTATAAACCAGGAAAGAAGTCCATATATATTAAAAAAAAGCCAATTTAAAATAGATTTTAATAAAATAAGTAAAGTAGCAAATAAGACTTGCAACAAACCTATAGGAAAACTAGACTTAATTTTCTTGTACTATTCCTATGATACAGCTCAGTAGAGCATGATTACATTCTGATCCATTGTCTAATCAATATCTAGGCATTTCAGCAGCAAAGATTATGCATCTTTTCATTTCATTCACGGGCAAAAACACCTGAGAAAAGCCACATACATCTACAAAAAGGGGAAGACAGACTGCGTGTTGCTCTGAAGTTGTACTGTCTCAATGATTGTTAGCATATAGTCATTCTGAACATGTTTGTGCTAACATATGTGCTAGCTTTACACTTAATACTTATAAAGAAAAATAATAAACCTTTCTTTTCTGATATTTTCCGCTTCCTTGGGATCACAAACCAGGTTCTGTCCAGGCTTGCAGTCATTATATTTAAGGATCAGTGCTTTCCCTAATCAGAGATATGCAGTGAACACACTGCTATACACTGCCCTCTCCTTAGCCTTTCCATTTCAGACAATATAAAAATGTCCTTCTCTCAGAAAAATTATCTCTTCAAAATAACTGCTTCCAGGAAAGCAAGTCTATCAGATCTTGTATCTTATTTTTCCAACGTGTTTAGAGACTTCGCACCCAGTAGCTATTCTCCAAAGCCAATCCACACATACCTTCCAGTACCTTATCAAATATCCATAAAATCTCCTTAGCAACTTTTGGCTTCATTTTTCTGGCTGCATTTGACTAAGTTTCTACTGAAAATTGAATAAAGGATAAATAAAATGAGCCACCTTGGGAGAAACTTACAGTGCAGGAAAAATACAGCTGATCCCCTTAAAGCCAAGATCCAACTCCCAGGATTTTTCCTTTTTTAACAAAAAAGAAAATGTAACCCATTTGACACTGGAAATACGGTTTCCTGAAATCCATTCCAAGTGCTGCAATTAAATGTGGCACATAAGCCAGGAACACATATTATATGCAACACACATGAACAAGCTTAATCTTAAAAAACATCCATAATACATTATCCCCTTTCCTAGTTAAGATTTGTGAGGACAGACAAGTTCTGCTGTGAATGTCCTTTAAAAATTAATCACAGGTAGAATCCCTTGCAGGGTCTTCCCCCACTCAAAATGCCTTAAGGGATGTTGCCAGAAAGAAAAGCACACACACGTCACACAGCTCAAATGTCTCAACATAGAAATAACATGCCTGGAATTTTCTCAACAGGGAACATCCTCCCCCATAATCCACAGTGATTTGGTAGTAATGCAGTGCTCGCATCTCCACCCAAAACCAGTATTTTAGTCCATGTGGAAATGTCCCCTCATTACCATTCAACCTGAGTTTTTTATCAATTTACCTACAACTACTATGTCCCCCCATCCCTCCTCTGAGTCATTCGCTCTGTCTCATAATGCTTATAGAATGGTAAAGCATAGAAAAGCAGCCTAATGACATCAAAACTGATTTATTCAAAAGCTTAAGTATGGCAATCAGAGAAGGAAAGGTTAATCCTCTACTCTCCAGACATGCACACGAGTAGGAACACTGGCCAAACACCCTTCCCAAAGCTCTACTTGTACAGAAAGCGTCAATGTTATATGAAAAAACTATTATGTCAATATTGGTGGGAAATAATGCAAACAACATGTAATTAAATTGTGGCACACATATCTACAGAAAAGCATGGAGGATAAGAGCATAAATGGATTCACAGAGAAACTGAATAGATTCATGGAGAATAAGTAATCTATGATTACTAACAATATAATAGAACAGAAAGCCTGTACATCACCGGTAGTTTAAGCTGGAAAACACAGTAAGGGGAAAGCATTGCTCTTTATTGATCTTATATTGTCTTGTAGTCTACCCAAGAGCAACCACTACCGGGTACTGGATTCTTACATTCTGTTTCAAGTATGCACACAGTGCTTGAACTGCACCACTAACCACTGTAGTTGGCAGAGCAAATCCTGAAAAGGTTATTTAGTGGTTCCAGCAAAGTGTTACACAAACTGAAATGAAAACACAACATGGGAGCATCTTAACTTTTGGGCTAAGTGTTTTCTGCTATAATTAAGTATTTGAGGATAACTCCAAGAAAGATGGGTGCAGTTTTCCAAGTTCACAGGAATGCCTGCATTCGTAGACATGGCACAGCCCACCAACTAAATATTTCATGCTCAAAATATTTATTCTGTGTGAGCAAAACATCACAGCTCTTGGGTAACATGTCTGGGGCAGATAGCTCTTCAAACGACAGACTTCAGACTGGCTTATTACATTCTGCTATACTGCCCCAGCATTTGCAGTAAAAATATACAACTAAAGGGATGTTAATTATGTGCTGCAGAAAAACGACACCACTGCTTGGGTTTACTACAAAGATGCTGAAACAACTGCAAAGGGAAAGATTTGTTAATCCTGGTTCAGAAATACCCTCCTTCCTTGTGAGGTTGTTCTCAGGAGCCAAGCATCATTGTAGCAAAGACAAAGCTGATTCTATTCCCCCCCCGCCCCCAGACAAATGCAATCAAACAGGGACTTTCTAAAACATATTACAGCTTGTCTTGCAGACATCTGGAGCCAGAGCTGCCTCAGACACTCTGCTGTTCAGAAGAAAAGTGAAAAAGACAGACAGCACTTCAAAATAAATCAATTGCATTTATTAGCTCTTTTTGCTGATGTTTTGGGAAAGGAAGGAAGGGAAGGGAGGAGAAAGGAAGAGGTTTCTGGCATTAAAGGTCTTATTTTCTTTGCTATTTAAAACTCCTATTAGTTCTAGTCAGATCAATGGCTTTGTGCATTTTCCAATAATTTGTCTGAGATAAAGCTAGAGCTATAAAAGCTTCAGGATTTACTAAGGACATCTATTTCCATTCCAAGAGCTAAATAAAACCAGAAAGAGAAATAGATCACTTTCAGCCTAATATAGTTGGGTATATAGTCCTATTTCCACACACTGAAACCAAGTATAACTCTCAAACTTCCCTTGAAGAAGTTCAAAAGTCAAAACATTTGCTTGCACGTATTTAAGATCATAATTTGTAAGAGTTCACACGTTGCTCCATACTGTCACCTTAGAAGCACAATGGATCATTACACACTTTAGCAAGCATACTGCAGTAGCTCCAACATCCTGGAAAGTGGATTTTTTCCACCAGAATCCAAAACCTGAGTAGCTATAAAGTCCACAAGGAATTGATCATCAGAGAGAACAAATACAAACTCTCATAACAGCTTTTAAAATATACATTTGGATTGGAAGAATGTGTCAAAATGCTGAAGGCTTCACACACGAGGCTGGAAAAAACCTCTTGCTGTTTGTCAACCCAAAATGAAGTCTTCTAGTCACTTTTTCAGACAGTAAAATAAAGCCTGATAAGCTGTCAGAATACTGGAGCTTTCAGAGCTATATGCAAATTGCATTGTCTCATTTCTCTTAAAATAATTCTTGTCAACATAATTAAACACAGAAATAGAACAGCCAATTCATTAGATGCAGTTTTCCTTCACACTAACGTGAATTGGGAGAGATGAAGTGAAATAAACTGAGTTACTTCCTGATTTGTACTGATGACAATCAGAATCTGGCTTAAATACGATCATCTGCTAAAATACATGAACTAAGAATTTCAAAACAAAACAAAGTCTCTTCCTACAGAAGGCAACTGTGAAAAACAGATGTCTCTGCTGTGAGAATGTTCAGTTTGATGCTATTATAAGAATTATAAAGACCAAGATCCATAGAAATTTCCTTCCTGTTAGAAAATACAACATGGTGCATTTCACTAAAACAAACAAAACCTGCCATGTAAAAAGACCAAACATACACTGCTGTTACAGCCAGTTACAGTAGTTCCCACATTCCAAATTCTACTTGGTTTTCTCATAACCTGTCAAGGTCCCAAAACACAAAAAAGTGTTTTAAAACACTTTGGATTCTGCTTGGCTTCAAAGTGAAAGTGATTTGGTGGATGACTGGGAGCGTAACGGGAAAGCAAGAATACTGTGTGAGAATGTTGATGTGGGCATCACACTAACCACCAAAAAAGGCTGCACTCCATTCCACACAACCCTGGAGGAGAGAGGTAGTCAGCTTCTGGGGCTGCAGACAGTAAGTTCAAGACAGTCCAGAAAATCAGTTTGAAACGAATTCTGCAGCGCCAAAGAGTATTAGTAACATAAACACACTAAACAGCACACAGTAAAAGAATGGAAGCATCTTCTTGACACCTACAATACTAGTCAGCACTCCTGGTGACTCTACCAACTACAGCTACTCAAAGCAGATTCACTAAAGTGGTCCAAGCTACCTCCAACTTTCCTTCGCCAAGCTCTATGGATTCTCGAGCCTTGCTGAATCACCGCAACAATTACTTTCCCTACCCAATATTTATTTCAAGAATTTCTCTCCCCAAAAGACTTTCCAAAATGAGCTTTTATGTCTTTATTCTGGCTTTGAAGCCAATGCCTGTCAGATGCACATCAAAGAAACAAAAAGAGAGCCTTTTGTTCAGCCCCAGTTTAACTGAAAAAGATCCTTTTCCTGAGTCTCAGAAGCAGCAATCCAACCAAGCTACAGATACTCCACTTTCCTCCTTTTTACAAGAAGCAAGTGCCAGAAAACTTGTTGCTAAATAAGCCTGGGGCTTTCACTGCTACTAATTGTTATCTGATGTTTAGCATAATCAAAACAATCCAGACTTTTTTGATTGAACCATACAAACCAGCACATACTCCTACCATGGATGGTGGAGTGACCGGGACTCAGTTTACACAACATGTAATGCAGAAACAGTTACCTTCAGGAAGAAAAAATTGTATCTTCCATGTAGAGATGACTCAAGCAGACTAACTTCAAATGTAAAAGTCTTTTTTTGCAGCTACAGATACTGGTTGAATAGAAGAAAATGACTTTTTGGCTGGTTGATCTCTGTGCTCCTATCTATGTCAATACAGATCAGCTCAGTGATACATGCAAACAAACTTACATGTGGTTATGCAATCCTGTAACTGTTGATTGAAACAACACAGTAATGCACTTTGTTGCTCCTGTCAGTTATTTAACTGTACTGGGTAACTCTGCACTTCCTAAAAAGAGTGGGAATAGTGGAACACTACTAAGATTATTCAACTAATATTTGAAAAGTTTACATGGAAGCACTTTTGACATGAAGCATCTTGTGATTGTTCTGCCTCCTTGATAGAACTGGCATAATAAAAAATTGACATTATGGAAATCCAGATGCAATGCAAAAGAACTTCAGTTTGCTCTCATAGCTTTGATATACCAAGGAGTTATCCTTACGTACATTACAGTGAACATTTGGGATGAAAGAATGGCAACCTGCTACCACACATTTATATAATTTGTACTATGTCTATTACATACTTCTCAGAAATTATCAAAGCCAAATTAATAAAAGCCAATAAAAGAAGTCAAAGTCCTTCTGGAGACACCTGCAAAAGTTTGCAGAGCTCTGTCTGCCACTAAAAACTCAGAATTGGAAGGAAATACAACACAGCTATAGCTGCCTCCTGCTTTATGAACAGAAAATACAGCATTCCATATTCTATTATATCAGCAAGTTAATTAGCAGCAACAAATGGACCACAAAATATACTTTCTGGAGCCTACGTGGCATCCAGTTATATAACATACCATGCCATGTAACTCAAAAGAAACCATACATTTTCCTGTATAAAATGGAAAGTATACTCTAACTTTATTTACAAAAGCAATTTCACTATACGTTCACAGAGAGACAAAAATGCCATCATACTGTGTGTTATTAAACCACTCTGAGAACAACAAAAATGGGAAGTGCAAATAATCTGCAAAGGGGAAGAAAATGGCACTTGTGACTAATCACTGAAAACCTGCTAAAGAAGCATAGACCTCTGAATTAAAACCTACTTTACTTAACAAAAGCATTTGTACAAAAGACATGGGGGGGGGGGATATAAAATCAAACACTTTTCAGACATTTCCAGGAAGCATTTTATCTACTGGAGCAAAGGTCAAGGGCTCAGAGGAGTAGGTAGGTTAATTCTGAATCCAGGAGAGGAGTCTACAGAGCCTGTACTGCACATACAGGTAAAAATAACACAAAGGAAAAGATCCTAAGTTTTAACATCTATTCCTAGTTGGGTTTGCTGGGTTTTTTCTTCCTTATCCAGAGGAGAGACAAAATGCAAAAAAAAATATTTTTGTGCTTTCTGAAAATTAAAAGGTGTCTTACTAGAAACATCAGAAGAAAATATGGTTATCCACATGGCTTTAGATGCCAAACAATTATGCAGAAACATAATCCTGCCCCAGGTTAAACAGGGCAATGCAGAAGAGATGAACAAGGTCAAGATGAACTACAGAAAGGAAAACTCACATCCTACAAATTGTTACTTGGAATAATGACAGAGCTGAATATCACACCTGCCATGAGACTACATGCCATTGCCCAGAGCATCTTGCAGGAGATTACAGCATTACAAAACAGGACTTTGAAAATTACATTTGGCAAGTGATAAATACGTAACAAGCTCTAATCACCTTCCATATATGTGAGGGTAAGAGAAAAGAAATGACCAAAGAAATATCAAATACCCATGTTTCAGTTATGGCTGGCTTTGGATTACGGCTACTTTGCAGGTATATACACACACATATACAGAATGCAAACAGGCACCTTGGTCAGACATGGCACGTTAGGACCTATCAGTACTGGGTGTTTCTCCCAGAACACACTCAGCAGTGCCAGATTCCTCTCCCATGCAAGCCATTTGATTGCCCAACATGAGTCCAAAGGGTACTCTAACAACAATTCTGTCAGCTGCAAGCTTGGCATCAAGGCCAGAGCTGACACTACACACTTTGCAGACAGATAGATGAGAAAATCATACAGATTAATGGTCAAGGTAGAAGCTCACACCATGGTGAAAACAGTGAAGTTGCTATTTGGTGACAGTAAACCACAGAGCCTGGATCTATGCAAAATCCTAAAGTAAAATCATTTAACATACAATATAATAAGTTGCAAAGTTCTGATTGCAAAGAAGTCTTGGAAATTACATACTAAAACTATCTTTATCTACCATGTTGAAAACAGTTCTCTACAAGATCCTGGTTAAGCAGTATGCTAAAACATATTTCATTACATTTTTGAAGGCAAATCGATACAAACATGGACAACAGCTGAACTGCTCATTCAACTTAGGCAAGAAACACTTTCACATATACGAAGAAAACAAGAGAACAAGTATTCATTAATAGCTCCCACTTTGGGAATTTTGGACAGATTCCTTATGTATTCCTACTGCAGATGTCACAATTCTTCAAAGATCAGAAGACTGATGGAAGCATCAGGAAAATGCAATGTGGGATCTCACTACAAAGCATTCTGGGCTACAACTGGCATTAGGTTCCCTAACCAGATAAGAGTGAGAGGCTGGTCACAACAGATGCCCTGTCTCAGTTCATTACTCAACACCTGTTAAACTTGATTAACAGTACCAGCTAATTATCTGTTAAGAGTAACTCATGCTGTAACAGATCTCAAAGGTCTGAGAAGTTGACTTCATTTACATGTTTGTCTCCTCTCACAAGGTCTCAGTTAAACATCACTAAAAATGGCTTCCAGAAAGCAAAAATAAAACCCCTTTAACTAGAACACCATTGGCACCCATATGACCTACTTATCATTTCACATGTATACCTGCAGGGAAAACTTTACAACAGGACTTGAAATGCTCAAAATACACACCTGCCCCGCGGAGAGGGACCTGGGGGTGTTGGTTGATGAGAAAATGAACATGAGCCAGCTTCAGTGTGTGCTTGCAGCCCAGAAAGCCAACTGTATCCTGGGCTGCATCAAAAGGAGCATGACCAGCAGGTCAAAGGAGGTGATCCTGCC